>JAQQSE010000389.1:0-26031 GCA_035772565.1 Antheraea assamensis
CTCTCGGGGGAGAGAGTGGTGTTATGTCCGACTCGCACGGACTAAAGCCCACGGGTAACCGACCGCCGGTTTTTGCCTTACTGTGTGACATGGGACCGGCAAAGCTATCACCCAGGTCACCCCTGCGTCAAACCGCCGCCTCCTTCCACCGGCTCTTCTTTGGCGGGAGGGCCGCTAATATGATCCAGCTCCGGGCCTCTCCGCCGTCTCCTTCTGCGAGATTACGTCCTCAAGGAGCCCATCACTTTGCCATCCCTTCGCTGCCTAGCATGGCGGAAACCACACTCGGCGCGAAGAGGCATGGCCAATTGATTGGTCTCCTTCTGTTATGACGTCATCTCGCAGAAGGAGACGGCGGAGAGGGCCCGAGAGCTGGATCCTCTTAGCGGCCCTCTCCGCCAAAGAAGAGCCGGTGGAAGGAGGCGGCGGTTTGACCGCAGGGGTGACCTGGTGATAGCTTTGCACGGTCCCATGTCACCCTAAGCAAAACGGCGGTCGGTACACCGTGGGGCTTTAGTCCGTGCGAGTCGGACATAACACACTCTCTCCCCCCGAGAGGGTGGGTATCCATAACGGGATTCCCCACGTCAATAAAATAAAAAAAGTTAGACTCCGATATTTGGTGATAGTCCAGTTTTATACAATTGTCTCTGTAGTGTGTTTGAGAACCAATGAGTTGTAAATCATACATTTATATTGTGATACACGGTTTTTTACTTTCGCAGAGTAACATCAGATTCATACATATCAGATATGATAAGTTATACATATATAGATTACGATAAAGGTAACGATAACATTATTTATTTATATATTATATCGAATCGGTGATTTAAAGATAAATTACAATGGTGGTTCTAACGAGGTCTGATAAAAGTAGATATTATTTTTTGTATAAAACACAATACCTAATCGTGACCAATACCTAATAAATGTAATAATTGAAAACGTATGCTTCACATCACCTAAATATTACAATCGAAGCGATGATGGCTCAGTTGTTAGTGTGTTCGGACACAGCGTCGAAGGACGTAGGCGGCGCTTTCGGTGAAGGAAAACATCGTGATGAAACCACAGCATGGTGGTAGGGCTTTTTCTAAATCCGTCTGGCTAGCTACCACCCTCAAGTTGAAAATCCGTCGACAAGCACCTGTTGGTGTGTCCCGGCAGTTGCACTTGAGAGCCAGTCTCCCTCTAGATTAAGCGTGACTTACCATCTTAGACCACATCATCATTTAATAACAGATGAGACTGTGGTCAAAACGTTTACCTATAAAGTATATAAAAAAAAATTGATGTACATTTTATGTACATGGAGTATTTATTTTTCCCATTATTTCCCTAAGCGCAGAAGTTGCGGCCGCTTTTACTTATATATATTTTCGTTCCAGCTTAATCCGCAGCACACTGTGCCGATTTTGGTAGACGGCGGCTTCCCGTTGCCAGAGTCCAGGGCGATCGTCAGATATCTCGTGAATAAGTACGGTGGGGATACGAACCTTTACCCGAGAGACCTTCAGACCAGAGCTATAGTTGAACAAAGGCTTGATTTCGACTTGGGAACACTGTATCAGAGATTTGCCGATTATTATGTAATTATTTTATCTTGGGCTATTATAAAATTGATTAATTTTACTTTTTTTTATATTATAGAGGGCAAACGAACAGGTGGGTCGCCTGATGGTAAGTGATCACCGCCGTCCATAGACACTAGCAACACCAGGGGAGTCGCAAGTGCGTTGCCGGCCTTTTAATATATGTGGGCCTCCGGCGCTCTCACTGACCGAACGAAACGCAACAGTGCGGGCGCACTGTTACTTCACGTCGGCTCACGTCTGTGTGTCGGGTGGTAGTACCCCGCGCGTCGGGCGAGCCGACACATTCATGCTGAAACCAGTAATAGCTTCAGCGTAGCTCTACCACCTACTACTAAGATGGTAGTCACGGTATACCTAGAGGGAGATTTTGACTCAAATGCAACTGCCCGAATACACCAACAGGAGCTTGGCTACAGATTTTCAACTTGAAGTTAGTAGCTAGTAGTAGTACTCACCTGTTCGTTTGCCCCCTATAATATATAAAAAAAAAAACACATCATCATAAAAATATATACCAAATGTTCAGCTTACATTTATAGGTAAATCGATTGATATATTGCAATTTATTGGGCATAAACGGGGCAATGGTTAATGGCCGCGATATCATATCATTGAGGGCGGATGTTATATGTCCGACTCGTTATTTTTATCTCGCCTTTTATTTACCATACTTTTAGGTGACTTATTTAAGTACTGTGATATTAAAGTTCACGGTATTATTTTTAATTTTTTTGAAGCGAAACTTCTTTACTCACTATGAGCGAAAGTGAATGCGTCACGCTCGGGTCGTTGACATACTGAATCGTGTATATTCGGCTCCCGTCGTCATCAACGACATTTACTGTTTGAGAAGGAATGCATCATTTTAATAATTACGATGTTATTATTAAGTATTTTAATAATAAAATGATATAACAAGTTTTCTATCAAATGGCCATAAGTATACACCCACTTTGTTATTTTTGTTGGTGTACTTTTAGACCGGTGACCCTTTCCTAATTTAAGTGAATATATGTAAGACGGTAACACTATAAGCTTAGAAGAACTGGCTCTCAAATACAATCGTCAGAATACAACTGGCTTAACCAACTTAATGTTCGAAAACCGAGCGAGCATTGGAAAAATTTCTGACCGCCACGATATAGATTCATCACGATGTAAATTTTTGCAACGTCTCAAGTATTAAGATCCTGTTTTACAATTGAGTCATCGTTCCTCTCTGTTTTTAGTACCCGCAATTCCACGGTGGTCCACCAGCATCCGATGCCGCATTCAATAAACTAAAAGAAGCGCTCGCAATTCTTAATACATTCTTAGAAGGTAACAAGTACGTAGCTGGTTCCGAATTCAGCATCGCCGACCTCTGTTTAATCTCCACTGTTGCTGTTATAGACGCTTCTGATATTGACTTCAAGGATTACCCGAATATCCAAAGGTGAAGTTCATTTTATATATTTGAGACTTATTCATGTCGAAATTAATGAATATATCGACATAGGACTCAGATTATTAGATGAGGAATTTTTCGTAGATATTTGTAGGTTAATTTTTCGAGTTCGTATAATACTTTGTATTTTTTTTTAAATACTTAACGACGCAGGTGGATATCAGCTAGTATTTCAATATCATTGGTTTATCTTCTCTAAGACTATAAGAAACGTCTGAATGTTAAGCAGAGTTTGATTTAATTAAAATTAAAAGTAAGTCTATAACCGATTTCAAACGGAAGAAGGTATTTTATTTGGCTAGTATTTGATTTTTGAAGTTATATTTCTTTAGGCGCGTTATGAAAAAATTATGAGAGTGAATTTTTATGATGCGCGCGCAGTAGTGTGACACGAAATCTACAGGTTGAAGCTATCCGCTAAACCGTTTATTGAAACCTACACCCTGAAGTTCTTCTTCTACCTCTTGTTTTGGCACCGCAGAAACATTTGCCAGTGTCAATGTTTTCTTTCAAGAGGGATTATAGCAGAACGTTTATAAATAATATAAGTTTATTAAAACGTAAGAAGTTCCAAGCAAGTGTCCTGTGACAATTACAATGTTCTAACAAGATGGTGGTTCCCTTGTTAGACCTTCCCATGGAGTTTTGGTGGCATCTCAGAATGCATGCTCCGTTGTATTATTTCCCATCCACTTCACTTGTGCATAATAATCGAACTATATTACGTAAAACACCACCAATATTACAAAATATAGAGTCTAATAACACAAGATTATGAATAAAATATAAAAGCCACTACATGACAGACCAAGATCCCGCCAAAACCCCACACCCTGAAGTTAGCTATAGTCAACATTTTATATTTGTACTTATGAGCTACGCGTTGCCGTTGCTATAGTAACCATTAACATGTCAATAGTTGCCATGGTAACGTGGTAAGTTTGTATTCTAAAATTATTATTATTTTACTGAGGGGAAACGGGGTAAGGGTTATTTCTCTCAATAATGCATGTCAATAATATGATCGGCAAGAGTTTTTTTTTATACTTTATAGGTAAACGTTTTGACCACAATCTCATCTGATATTAAATGATGATGTGGTCTAAGATGGTAAGTCACGCTTAACCTAGAGGGAGACTGGCTCTCAAGTGCAGCTACCAGAACACACCGATGGGTGCTTGGTGACAGATTTTTCAACTTGAGGGTGGTAGCTAGCCAGACGGGCTTAGAAAAAGCCCTACCACCATGCTAGGGTTTCATCACGATGTTTTCCTTCACTGAAAGCTCCGACTCAGTTGCTTGGATTCGAACCTGCGTCCTTCGACGCTGTGTCCGAACACACTACCAACTGAGCCATCATCACTTATAGTTACATATAGTTAAGTATTTGATGCGTTTAACCCTATATACTAATCTCGTATTTAAATCCTTCCAGATGGTTCGCTTTCTTGAAATCAACATTGCCATATTACAATGTTATGGAGGATAGCATAGACCACTATAAGGCTTACATCGGAGCTCGGAAAGCAGCTTCAGTTGTCTAATTATATCTGTACTTATATATTGTTAATGTATAATAAACTTTAGTGAAATGTGTTTGAATAAACTTTAATATTTTAGTTAATTTATTATCGACTAGCTTTGCCTCGTGGCTTCGTTCGGGTTAATAAAAATTTTATCTATCTCTCGGGAACATTCTATTTTGTATGGTGGTTCTGTACTTCTGACAACATATATTATGGACAATTTTCTAAAGATCCGTTTAATATTTAAGGCGTAAAAACGTAACAGACTAACAAACTCACATTCTCATCTACATATAGTATGCATGAAAAATTAAGATATGTTCTTACGAACAGAGTATTCTTTTGTTTTAATCTGTTGCTTTCACATAAATATATAAAGAATTAGTAATATATTGGAATAGAGAGTTTGCTGCTATTTGATACGAGTCACTTCGTTTCCCCTTGTCGCCTTGCATGAGCATGATATAAGATAACAAAGATTTGTCAGTCAAGATTTACGTGCATATAAGAGGATCGTGGTACTTTCAAAGTCCGTTAAATGTCTTGAGATCAAACGATTTGGTAGCAGACTCCTTCTCCATCAATCCCCAAAAAGATTGAAAGGACATATACGAAGATAATTACAAAGTATTATATGCTCTAACCGCTTCGTATTAAAGCTGCGGCATTGTTGAAATAGATATTCAAAATTTTGTACATAATCTAGGGGCATGATTCAGAATATAAATCTATATACAAATAGGCCAAAGGACATAACAGGTTAATAAATTTCTCTCTCCACTTTTTCAACCCATTTAATTTTTTTCTGTTTGTTTTCAACAAGTCGAAGTCTTTATTTAGATGTCTCTATTCGTCATACTTCACGCTCCTTGCGTCTATTAAAATACAATATTTGTACTCTCTTTATCAAAAATCGTCAACGATTTTGAAATAAAAAAAAATAAAAAATTAAAATGATCGAATTTCAAAGAAAGGACGACGGCTAGTTAGACGTAAGGTCACAAAAAAAATAGTTGATGGAGGTCTTATAATGCATGACATATCTATACTATTAAGGCGTACGAAGAATTCACCAAATGGAGTGTTCTTATAAAAAACATCACTTCAGCGCAGCGCCGCGTCTACAAATATATAACAAACTACGCTGTCGTGTTATTTCGCAACAACTACTGCTTAAAAACCGTTGTCAATTATTCTACTATTGGCTAATTGGCAACGACACCTTAATTAAACTAATATTCGTTGTTCGTATACACCATGAGTTGGTTAAATGCGAAGTGCTTTCTCTTTCATACCTATTGGTTTTTGTATGCTTGCTCGCTCGCACAATGTGAAGACGGCGGCTGGCGGGAAGACGGCGGCTTCCTATTATTATTTTGAATAGTAATCCCTTGCGTAAAAATAATGTATTACAATATTGTTTGTAGTAATAGTAATCAATAGGAGCTATTTAGAATTTTATCACTGGGCACTAAATCTTCATACATTTGTTTCTTTATTAGAAATGCATCTTACTATATTTTTGATTAACTTGTAATTAATTGAAACTTAAAGACTCTTCCCTTAAGGGTTAAGGTAAGTGACCTTTACCTTTTTCTTTCAGTCTTACCAACCTAACTTTACGTCGCTGTTTATAATTAAAATAATTGTATTAATAAAATAATAACCAATAATGTATGTTGAAAAGTTTTATTTGTACCTTATAACCTAAAAATAAAAATATTAACATTTCAAAGAATGCAACATCTGTTGCGTGTGTAAAATGTCTTTAACAATATTTGCTCTAGATATTGGATGTCCCCTCCATTCTAAAGATGTTCTTTTGGTCTGAATAGAGTGATTACTTCTTCAGCATGCTGTTGACGAGGGATTTGAAAGCGTCGAGTCCTTTTTCGTTCGCTTCTTGGTATCCAGGCGCCGTGCTCCTCACAGTCTCATACCATCTAAAAAGGGTTCACAATTCACATAATATTTATTATTTTTTTTTAAATTAAAGAGAAATGTATTCTGGAAAAAAAATCGAAGAATAGATTAAAACAATGGTCTATCGCTATCACACTCTACCTGAACTATGAAATATAACGCGAGAGAAACAACTGCATGTAATGCTAGTCCCATACCTGCGTGTATCGGCAGGAAGTTTTGTCTATGGTCACATTAAATGCAGATGTGGGAAGACATTATCGTTACACGTCACGAACTATCGTTATGCGTTACGAGTGACGCTACACGCAGCACGATAACTGGGGCCGCGGTTTCTACACACATCAAAGGAACTTGGAGACGTTAATGCAGAGTTACTATTGAAATGAGAATGGTGTGCAAACGTTATTCTACGCCTTTATCGGAATTCATTTTGAGGTTACTTTTTAGCGGCACAAGTGACCGAAGCTTCGTCGCGCACGTATGGGACTAACATCAGAGTGATAATACCGATCTCCTCCAAAATTAAACCCATTTCAGTTCTACTTTCAGAATTAATATATGAAGGAATTTAGCTGTGTCTGTATGTTTCCCTGTTATTTATTATATTCGTTCGATATGTTTTCTGAATCTCTGAACAGAGTTATGTAATTGGGCAATTCTAGTACTTTTTGAAAGTTCCTAGGTATTTAATTTATAGAAAAATAAAAAACATAGGAGCCATAAAAATATTTACTTTAGTGCCATCATTCGGGCTTAAAACAGAGGAATACATATGTATGGAATAATTACCGACCCCAGGCCGTGTCATATTAAAGATTTGTATAAATTACAAAGGAGTTATAAAGACTACTGATAAATTTACGGGTCATAATTAAATCCAACCAAATAGTCAGACATATAACATAAGGTGCTAATAAAATGATGGCGTTATTTATTTTAAACTTGTAAATTCATTTTTTCTAAAACTATTGTTGATTCTGTTTTTATATGTGTTTTAAAAATTGCAGATAACTCTTATAGCCTATCAGCATTTTCCAAATTCAATAAATAGCCAAAAACCAATCACGCCATTTTAGCCATATATATACAAACATACAACATTTTTGATATAGTAAATTCGTGAACTCTATTATATGCAACAGAAATTGGTCATAAAATACATATATATGCAAATCAAACTACAGATTACTTCACACAACATGAGTTCAAATAAAAAGTCACTTATTAACGAAGTAGAAAAACATGGGAATATTTCAGAGCGTAGAACAATCTAGCAGTTTCCAGTCTACTTCGATGATAGTGAATCAATACGGCAAATGATATCCTGATGTCAAAGTTACCTTTTAACATTGGGGTACTTTTTAAAGTCGATATCAGTCGCCTCGAAACAGGAGACGCTGGCGACCAGACTCAAATCGGCTAGAGTCAAATGTGGTCCGGCCACGTATTTCTCATCCGTGCAGAACTTGTCCAGAAGCTGAAGAGCATCCTCTATTTTATCCAATTTCTCCTTATCAGCCGGTGCTCCGGCAAACAGTTGTGGGTACTTAAGGGGAGAAATTATAAATTCTAAAGTAATCTATATAAAAAAGTGAACTGCCCAATATTTGTACGCGACTTCAGAAAGGCAGCACCTATTTGACTAATTCTTTTATCGGTTATGTCTGTAATTGTAAGAACAAGGTTCGTATGAAAGAAAATGAATGTAAAAAAGTGAGTGACTTAATGAGACAAAAGGCAACGGAGAGTGAGACAGGGGAGATTTTCAAAAATATTGACAGATTGAAGTACAGTTGTTGTGTTGGCATTTTATTTGAATACATACCTAGTTGTATTGTAAAGGAAACCGGAGCGGGTAGCTAGGTAATTATAAAATTATGGACCCGGTCGTAAAACCCTAGAAGTAAAACAAGAGGCATCCTAAACAGAGTGCGACGGTTTTTCACGCCCCGCCAGTTAAACCTTTATAAGGCACAAGTTAGGCGGCGTATGGAATACTGTTTGCATCTCTAGGATGGTTCCGCCCAATACCTCCTCGATGCCCTAGATAGGTTGCAGCGTCGGGATGTCCTCATTGTGAATGATATGGATATCACTAACAACCTTGAACCGCTACAGTTACGAAGAGACATCACCTCATTGAGCGTGTTTTATCGGCTGTATCATGGCGAGTGTTCTGAAGAATTATTCAACCTCATCCCGTCTTCTCCTTTCCACTACAGAACCGCAAGATTCCTCTACACAGATTCACAGTAGAAACCTTCTCGGCAAGAACGAAGAAGTTCGAAAATTCTTATCTTTGTCGTACTTGTGAAGATGTGGAATCGCCTCCCGACTAGTGTGTTCTCTCCCTCTTATGATATGGGGTCCTTCAAACGAGGCGTGAAGAGGCACTTTTGCAGGTCGGCATGATGACGACGACTGCCGTTGGTATTTAACACCGACAGTGGCCGTTGTTTTTGGACTGTACCGTACTTACCATCAGGTATTGTACAGTCATTTTGCCGAACTTATTTAAAAAAAAAAAAAACAAAAAAAGAAAAAAAAAAATAAATCTAAAATGTATTTACCATTCATAATGATCATTTTTAACAATTATCTAGATAAATTAGCTTTAATGCCAGTATCTTATCTATAGGTATTATTAAGAGGATATATAATATCTATTAAAATTGCATAATTGATAAATGTTTGTACTAACAAAGTGACAGTCAGATTTATAGTAACCCTTAGATATATCATTACATTTTTGGCTTGCAATAATATTTGGAGAAAAAATAAAAGATACACGTGTAAAATTTAAAACTAAGGAAATAAGCAATGTATTATTATCGATACATTATCTAACAGTTAATAAAAATAAATGACTCTATGCGTGTATAGATTTTCTATTATAAGACAAAAAAAAAAGTGTCATGTCATTTACGTCTGACATTTTGTTAAAATTCGGCCGCCATTTCGTAAAAGTATATCGTTAATGATAAACTGAACAAAATTAAAGTTTCTGTATTATTCATCCTTTGAAACTTAAATCAGAATTTTTCGAAAACCAATCTAAAATGTTAAATATGTGTACATCGTAAACTTTTTATCACAAAAACTACTCAAAATTTAATTTGGAATTTATCATAGATTATATTTTTTCTTCTTGTTTTGGTACCGCAGAAGCATTTGCCAGTGTCATTGTTTTGTTTCAAGAGGGATTAGGATACAATGTTTACAACTAATATAAGTTTATTAAGATTATATTTCAATAATTAGATAGAATTAGATTTATTATCAGTGATTATGAAACAACATAAAAATATGAAGCATTAAAATAGACATATTGAAATAGTGCGAACTATTATATTTGTTACGATGTATTTTAATAGTACAATATTATCAGGGTCTTACAGAGATATTTAAATAAGATTTTTGTGAACATAATTATTTTTGTAACAAGTAGTGAATATTTAGAGATGTTCTTACTTTATTTTGAAAGAGGTGGCTTTAATTACGTTAGAAGTCATGAAATAAGCAATTATTGTTAATTTTGAATTAATTACGATGATACATTTATGCGCTGTGTTTATTAACTTAATAGATACAACATCGTTGCGAGTTCCGACGAAACCATGTTAGTTATATTATTAGCATTACCTTTTCGTATGAAGCGATGATGGCTCAGTTGGTAGTGTGTTCGGACACAGCATCGAAGGACGTAGGTTCGAATCCAAGCAACTGAGTCGGAGCTTTCGGTGAAGGAAAACATCGTGATGAAACCATAGCATGGTGGTAGGGCTTTTTCTAAGTCCGTCTGGCTAGCTAACCACCCTCAAGTTGAAAATCTGTCGCCAAGCACCTGTTGGTGTGTTCCGGCAGCTGCACTTGAGAGCCAGTCTCCTCTAGGTTTAGCGTGACTGCCTTCTTAGACCACATCGTCATTTAACATCAGATAGATTGTGGTCAAACGCTTACCTATAAAGCATAAAAAAAAAAAAATATTACCATTGGATTTCGATTTGCTTTTAATTTATATCTCATATATTTAGTGTACTTACGAAATAGTCTCCGAATCTCTGGTAAAGAGTACCGATGTCGAAGTACAAGCGTTGGTCGACCAGCGCCCTCGCTTTAGCCTCCTCTGGGTACAGGCTGCTTCCTTTACCGTATTTGTTGACAAGGTAAGTGATGATTGCGCGCGACTCCCAAATCGAGAACCCATCGTCGACCAGCGTGGGAATTGTGTGCTGGGGATTCAGCTGTGGATAACGTGTGTTTGTTTCGTTTCGAGATAAAATTAAAAGTAAAAGTATAAAAAAAATGGTAAAAACCCCGATAATCCAAAATGGTGTAGTAAGATTAATTTTTTTACTTTGTATATTTATTGTCATGCACCGGTTTAATTAGTTGTATTTTAGAGCCAATTCGATCTAGGCTTATCGTGTTACTATTTTAGGTTACATCCTTATTTAAAATCATCATTCTCTTTCCCTTATCTCACCTAAGTAGGGTCGGTACAACATGTTTTCTTTTTCCACTCTCCTTCTCCGCCTCCACCTCCTCCTTTTTAGTAAGCCGATATTTTTATCATTTTGTTATTGTTTCGGAACGAAACTTTCTAGGACAGCGACATGAAGTTGCATCCGCACGAACTTCACTTCGTAACTAGATTCAAATCGCGCGCACATATTAAAATTGTAAAACGAAATTAAAATCAATAAATCACAAAGTTTCTTTTCATTAAGTCTACAATACAAAGTAGTGTGCTATCGCAAACGCCGCTACATGCTGGACCTCCGAGCCGAACGGAAAAAAGAAATTACGACGAATCAAGCGACCTTTGAAAACCGTTACGGTACCGACGCTACCAACGGACCGTTTAAATTTGAAATTTTCGAATTATTGAAGGGGATCTGCAAGAAGAAGCAAGAATAACCTGAGGTGGACGACAATACGAGCATAGCGCACACTCGGTACGATCAACCATCCCATCTTATTCCCAGACTTCTTCATTTCTCTTCTCTAATACCGTGCTTTCCTACTGCTTTCAGTGCTTACGTTTCTCTAGCCATCGAGCTACCAGTTTGCCGCAGCTAGCATCTGCCGGCCTCTGTGGTCCTACTTCAAACGTGAGTACCTACGCTATCCTTTAGTCACCAAAATGTCGTTAAATATTAACAGTGATAAATCTAGAACTAAATCTCCCAGTAACCATGCTAGTGATGATAGATCTGAGCAAATTGTCCGTGAACTTATTCGCAAACGCGGTATAATTAAAGGCAGGCTCACTAAGTTCACAAATTATATAAATGCCTTTGACAAAAACGAGACTTTACCGCCACAAAAGTTAATAGATTTAAAGTTACGTGTACAAGGTGCCAACAGCTTATTTGCCGAATTCAACGATCTTCAAACCAAACTAGAAGAAAATGTCTCTGATGCTGATCTTGAGGATCAACTAAACCAACGCGAATTGTTTGAAGATTGTTTTTACAGCACTATAGCTCAGGCCGAACTAACGCTAAACAGTGGAAAGGTCGTTAATAGCACTGATCAATCGCATAATATAAGTACAGGTACTTTAAAGTCTGTTCAGTTGCCTACTATCGTGTTGCCTACTTTTAACGGTTCATTTGAACAGTGGTTAGAGTTTCGAGATATGTATTTATCTTTAGTACACAATTCTAAAGAAATAAGCAATATACAGAAATTTCATTATTTAAAATCCTCACTAAAAGGTAGTGCAGAGTCTATCATTGAGGCATTAGAATTTACATCTGACAATTATATGGTTGCCTGGGAATTATTGCTAAATAGATATAATAACAGTAGATTATTAGTATACAATCATGTCAAAACTATATTTACACTACAGCCTTTAACTAAAGAGTCATCCGTACACTTAAGAAAATTAATAGAAACCATTCTAAAAAACTTACGTTCATTAAAAATCCTCGGCGAACCCACGGAACACTGGGATACACTAATTATTTACATAATCGTGTCAAAATTAGATAGAACCACAGAACGTGAGTGGGAGAATTATAAATCTTTATTTTTATCCAAGAATGATATCAAAACGTCCTTAAAACTAACACACATTATTCACTTTTTAGAAGACCGAGCCGACACACTGGAAACATTACAACTATCACATAATAAAAACACTACAGATTATAAACATAACATCTCAAAACCATATTCACAAACTTCACGCTGTAATGTATCCATCAATAAGCCGCGCGAACACCGTGTTACTCGGACTAAAACATGCTTACTGTGTACGGCAGATCATTCTCTTTACGCATGTCAACAGTTCTTAGATTTTGATCTAAACTCAAAATTAACTTTTATCAATTCACATAAGTTATGTGAGAACTGTTTACGCACTGGACACACGGTTGATACTTGCAAGTTCGGTCCGTGTAGAAAGTGTAACAAAAAACATAATACACTAATTCATAAAGACAATACACGAAATAACAACAACAACATTAGCTCAATTGCATATCATACTACGTTGCCGACCACGACCACGATAGGGTACTCGGCCGACAGCAGGACTGTTTCATCGACACATACCCTCGCAAGCGACTCCGCACCAGAGAAATTTACGCATATACAAGCAAATAATGCACACATGCAAACGCGATGCATTAACTCATCATATTCGACCGTTCTATTATCTACAGCTGTTGTTAAAGTAGCCGATAGGTACGGCACCTATCATAAAGCGCGCGTACTTCTTGACAATGGTAGTCAGCGATGTTTTATAACCAAATCATTTTGTGATTTGTTGAATGTACAATTAATACAGTCCACTCATGAAATTAGAGGTGTAGGCGATACGGTGATACAGTCTTCTCAAACGTGTAAGATTGAAATTAAATCTTGTATAAATACATATACAATGCATATTCAATGTTTTGTGTTGAAACAAATAACTAATACACAACCAAACATATGTCATTTAAGCGATAGTTTATGTATTCCAAACGACATACAATTGGCCGATCCGCAGTTTTTGAATAATAAAAACATTGATATTTTAATTGGCGCTGATAAGTTTTGGGAGTTATTAGGTAATGGCAAATTTAGGTTACCTAGTGGTCCTTATTTATTTAATACTCAACTAGGGTGGATTATTTCCGGCCCTTTATTAATTAACGCACAAAAACCAAAATACATACATTGTAACTTTATTAATACGCTTGAGTCACAACTAAGAAGGTTCTGGGAGCTTGAGGAAATACCCAACGTCAGGGACACGCTAACTCAGGAAGAGCGTGCATGTGAAGAACACTTTCTTCGTAATACTACGCGCAATCAAGAAGGAAGGTTTTGTGTACGCATTCCCTTGAATCAATCACCTGACGTTTTGGGTGATACGTATACTCAAGCTGAACGTAGGTTTATCGCTTTAGAAAAACGATTACAACGTTCAGCCGATTACAGGCGGCTGTACATAGATTTTATGCAAGAATATGAGGAGTTAGGTCACATGACGCGGGTATTCTCTCATAAATCGCCCTGTTATTTCATGCCGCACCATGGCGTATTTCGCGAACATAGTACGAGTACAAAATTACGCGTCGTATTCGATGCTAGTGCTTCATCTAGCACCGGGAGATCATTCAATGATATACAGATGATTGGCCCGGCAATACAGGGTGATTTAATCGCGATTCTATTACGGTTTAGACAACATCGATTCGTTGCATGCGCAGACATCGAAAAGATGTACCGCCAATGCCTAGTTGACGAAAATCAACGAAATTTACAAATGATTATTTGGCGTAAAGATCAAACGAGTTCGCTAGGCATGTACCAACTTAATACTGTTACCTACGGCACAGCTTCCGCGCCATATCTAAGTGTCAGATGTTTAAAACAGCTGTCTGCCGAGTGTACTGATTTTAATGTTCAGAGAGTTATTGATGAAGATTTCTATGTCGATGACATGTTAACTGGTCATGATAGTAAATTAAAATTGTTAGAATTATGCAATAAAGTTCAGTCGGTTCTCCAAAGGGGATGTTTTACACTCAGAAAATGGATTTATAACTTCGATACTGTAAATGACGAGTCACAGCATCTTGTATTGAACGAAAGTGTTAGTTCTAAAATGTTAGGCTTAGGTTGGAATAACTTAAAAGATAACTTTTATTTCGATACACATCTGAAATTTCATAATAGCCATAATAAAATAACTAAGCGGGTGATTTTATCTAATGTCTCACAAATTTATGACCCGTTAGGTTTATTTTGTCCTGCAATAATGATAATAAAAATATTGCTACAAAGGTTATGGTTACTGAAAATAGGTTGGGACGATCTGGTTCCCGTTGAAATTGAACGTATATGGAACCAGTTTGTCTTATCTCTCACAGCTTTAGATAAATTACATATACCTCGGCACATCATGGGTAGCGAACCCAGGAATAAAGAGTTGCATATATTTACGGATGCCTCACAAGCAGCATACGGCGCTTGTGTGTATGTTCGCACGGTGAACATAGATAATTCAGTCGTAGTACGACTTCTGTTCGCTAAGGGCAAAGTTGCCCCGCTGAAAACTATTAGCATACCACGTCTTGAATTGTGTGGCGCTTTACTAGGTGCTAGACTGTACAATAAAGTCTGTAATTCATTGCATACGAGCTTCGATAAAATAGTATTTTGGACGGATTCAACAATCGTGTTAGGATGGTTACGAATGGCACCTAATCGATTAAAGGTATTTGTTCAAGGTAGGGTAGCCGAAATACATGAATTGACGAAGGAACTTCCATGGCGTCATGTTAACGGTAAATTAAACCCTGCTGATTTGTTATCGCGCGGAGTCAGCCTGGAAAATCTCTCTTCCTCGTCAATATAGTGGAATGGACCGGAGTTCCTACAAAATGTTGATTTCAGTTCGGAAATAATAACTGAAATCGACTATAACATTGAACAGTTACCAGAAGTAAAATCAAACATAATTTCTCTAGTCATCGATAACAATTCATCTGAGTCTCGTTTCTTTCCATTTACTCGTTTTTCACAATATAATCGTATGCGACGCGCTGTAGCATTCATGTTACGTTTCGTATAATACGCGTAACATAAATAATTCACGTTCAGACACAATTCTCAGTGTTGATGAATTAAACACTGCGGAAGTAACCTTAGTCAAGATGTGTCAACTCGAGTCGTTTCCTAAGGAATATCAGTTACTTTCGAATGGTATCGCTTTAAAATATAATCACAAATTATCTAAATTAAATTTATTTATGGATGACTGTGGAATTATACGCGTAGGTGGCCGTATTCAAAATGCGTTAGGGTTTGATTATAAGAAAAAACATCCAATATTAATATCAGATAAACACTACTTTTCGAAGCTATTGTTTCGTTATGAACACAAACAAACAATGCACGCAGCTCCACAGGCTTTACTGTATCATTTGCGCGAACTATGGTGGCCAATAGGTGGTAGAGACTTAGCTCGAAAGGTGGTATACGATTGCATCACCTGTAAACGCCTTAGAGGGAAAACACTGTCTCCTCTGATGGGTAACCTACCTAAGGAACGAATTACTGAAACTTATCCATTTCTACGTTGCGGAGTAGATTACGCAGGACCATTATTCATTTTGAATCGAAAAGGCAGAGGTGCAAAAACTACAAAGGCATACATTTGTTTATTTATCTGTTTTGTTACTCGAGCAATACATTTAGAGCTTGTTGGCGACCTTTCCACTGATTCATATTTACACGCGTTAAAAAGATTCATATCTCGTCGCGGCAAGCCAAGTGACATTTATTCCGACAATGGCAAAAATTTTGTGGGTTTGATGAACGAATTTGCTCAGTTTTTATCTAACTGTGGTCCTGACATAAAGGAGTACGCTTCAGGACAACGAATCCAGTTTCACTTTATCCCACCTTATGCTCCTCATTTTGGTGGCCTATGGGAAGCGGGGGTAAAATCATGTAAGTACCACTTACGCCGAGTGGTCGGTAACGCACACCTTACGTTTGAAGAATTAAGCACAGTGCTGGCAGAGGTAGAAGCTGTCCTTAATTCCCGTCCTATCAGTCCCATGTCCTCTGACCCTAATGATTTCCTCCCTCTTAGCCCTGGACACTTTCTGGTTGGTCGGCCGCTCACTGCACCAGCTTGCACTGACTTGACAGAAACACCCACGCATCGTCTGTCACGTTACCAGCTCATCGAACAAATCCGACAACATTTCTGGTCGCGCTGGGCGAAAGAGTTTGTCTCTGAGTTACAGGTTCGAGGAAAATGGCGCATTCAGACGGCAGAACTTCAACCCGGTACCTTAGTTGTTATAAAGGATAACAACCTTCCACCACTTAAATGGCACTTGGGTCGTATTACACATACTATTCCTGGTAAGGATGGTGTCTCCAGGGTGGCAGAAATACGCACATCAGCAGGCAATATACGACGAGCCTATACAAAAATTTGTCCACTCGTCGAACAAGATCCAGTAAGTGGTTCAGGAGGACAATCATCCGCAGACTACAACGAAGTGCAAACCGTCGAAAGCTAGTGCTTTCAAGGCCGGGGGCATGTTTCGGAACGAAACTTTCTATAGGACAGCGACATGAAGTTGCATCCGCACGAACTTCACTTCGTAACTAGATTCAAATCGCGCGCACATATTAAAATTGTAAAACGAAATTAAAATCAATAAATCACAAAGTTTCTTTTCATTAAGTCTACAATACAAAGTAGTGTGCTATCGCAAACGCCGCTACAGTTATTAATACATTATAATTATAGATTGATCATGTATATAATTATAACGAATAAAATTGATTCTGAATAATGTTATAATAACTGCTATAATGTTATATATAACTGCTATCTGTTATAATAATTTCCATTCAATATATGAACAGTTACAGCATTTTATACCAGCGACCGTCCGCGATTTTGTTTGCGTTTTCTATTTTATAAATGGTGCATTATCAAAATCAAAAATACTTCATTCAATTTAGGCCCTATAAAGTCGTTTACGAATGTCAAAAGTAGCATCGCTTCGGATAACAACCAAGTCATTGAGAACAAACGACAAGAAACTCGATTGCGTTTACCTTTTTAAAATATATAGATGTATACTTAAAACACATTATACGTTACAATCGTTTTTAGTGGATGCACAGAGAGGAGTCAATTCCAGACATCACCATAGTTCACATATTGATCCACTCTATAATAGCACTTTGACACCAAAACCCGCTTGACATGGCGCTTAAACTTAATTCATTCATTTGTCCGGCAAATCGCTATTATACTTTAGGACTTTGTTATAAACCCTAACCCTAACCCTATTACCTTAGAAGCTGTTACCGGTTTTACTAAGTCGGAAACATGGGACGACCATTATATGTGGTACCGTCGCTAAACGGTATATGTTGGTCACTCGTAGGTACATCTCAGATGGCATGATTTTTGCAAGCTTACTTACACTTCTCACTGTATTTTTGAACAATGTTAACAATATATTCATAGCCTATGCGTCATTTTGTTCTATAAGCTATATTACAGTGGAGTTTAAATTAAAATCCGTTGAATAGTGTTTATGTGAACGAGTAAAAATCATTGATTCATTCTAATTGGTGGAAATTTACTTATATAAACCCTCAAGGCTACAAAATCGCCAGCCAACCAGAACAAGATAACTAAAACTCTCTTTTATGTTCTTAGTTAAGGATTCTTACAGATTACCTTTAAAAATTCGGGTTTTAAGTGCTCCCCGTGGTTAAAATCGATCATTTTTAAGTTGAAACTGAGGTTCAGCGCCTTGGCTGTGAGCAGGACGGCTCTGCAGGGCGCCGACCCAGGGACGTAGTACAGATCAATGGTCATTATACTGTCAACAGAAGAATATAAATAAGTGTTTTAAACGAACTGTTACGAGAAACAAAAAATAAATGAATAAAAACATAATCCAATAGAAATAGTTTCGATTGGTGCTTCTCTTTTCACTCACAATTTTGTCGGTAAACAGGTAACATTAATCTTGTTTACATTATGTGGAAATCCTTTTTACCTAAATAATAAAATATTGTCCAATACAATGCAGTGAAAAGTTGCTTAGAATAGGAATTATAAAAAAAAATCGGTAGTACTATTTTTATAAATTATTAAATATTTTATATTAATTATTAAATAACAATTATTATAACGCGAATTTCATAAATCATTTTATTCGTCATAATTGTATGTTTGTAATGTAAAACTTATTGACAAAAAGGAACAAAACTTTATGGTATTTTAATAAATGCAGAAGAGTTAAAAAACTAACGTTGACAGCTAAGTTTTTTTAAAGAACACAGGCACAGGCACACGGAGCGCGTTCGGCCACAGCAACGAATTTAAACTAAATAACGCTATAGGTTTTGTTTTTCGAATTGCCTACACTGTTAGCCTGGCAAGGCCTCTACAGTTTCACCGGACTACTAACGCTATGAGCTTCCTGCTCATAGTTTTTATAGCGACTATTTTCAGAGGCGTCATTCGTGACGCATACAGATACACTACCGATCCTGTTATATCAATGATAATAGTGTAACTTGTAAAATGTATACTATACATGAAGTGACTTTTTTTTGACAAGACAATGTATTCATATTATTGAAGCGATGATGTCTTAGTTGATAACGTGTTCGGATACCGCGTCGATCGACGTCGGTTAGAATCCTTGAGTGAAGTTTCGATTAACGAAAATATTGTGATGAAACTATGCATGACGTTAGGGTTTTTGTAAGCCTGCCTGGTTATCTACCATCCTCAAATCTGCCACCAAATATTTTTTGGTGTGTTTCGGCAACTACACTTGAGAGCCAGACCCCTCCAGGTTCAGTGCGTTTACCATTTTGGACCACATCATGACTTAACATAAAATGAGATTGTGATCAAAAACTAAAACTTATAAAAGAATACTAAGTTGTTTTCCCATTTATAATATAAAATATTAATTATTAATATGTAGATGGAATTAATCTAGGTTATACATTTTTTTTGTATTTGTGAGCGGAGCAAATCTGTTTTAAAATTTCCTATCTTGTTTTCAAGTACAAAATGGAACTCATTATGTGATTTATTGATGTTAGTAACGTAAATTAGCGAAAACTCGTTAAACATTACATTGTTTGATACTAACAAACTTTTGTGTAATTAGCAAATCCAATTACATTCTGAACTTCTCCCAACATAGGTACAATTGTCAAATTGGCCATTCAAACGTTTCCAAATCTGTATTAAACTAACATCACTCTTCTAAGCATTCTGTAATTGTCTTTTAAAATTCAGCTGCCGCGGTTTTTACATTCTAAACAAAAGCAGCATTAGTTTCTTATAATTTCACCAATAGATTACAAATGGCATAAGGAAGAAAAAGCGAACTCTCTTTATGAGCCAAGTTATGACAAACACAATGAATTTCCTTCGTGAATACTATTTATTGCAGACACATTCTGTTCCTCAAGTTTTGGCGCGGTTTGACAAAAAGTAAGTTGCCTATGCATATAAAAAAATATAAACACAGTTCAGAATCGGGATTGATGAAAAATGTTTTTATAAGGTTTAGGCATTTATCGATGCTCATGACATAATGACTGCATAATCTTATCAGGAATTTCGTATGCAAACTTATACATGTTTTTACCATTTATGATATACGTAATTAACATATTATCACAAATATGATAATACAAAAAAGCGACTCGATTCGAAATAAAACTGCAAGGTCGCACTGTACTTGGTTGGAGGTAGATTTCGCAAATCAAATCAAAAATACTTTATTCAATTTAGGCCCTAAGAAGGCGCTTATGAACGTCAAAACTACCACCGGTTCGGAATACATCCCAGTCATCGAGAAGAACCGGCAAGAAACTCGATCGGGTTTATCTTTTTAACATATACTTATATAATTAAAATTCATTATACATTACAATCGATTTTAATGGATGCACAGAGAGGAGTCAATTCCAGACATCACCATCGTTCACATATTGATCCACTCTATAATAGCCTTTTGACACCAAAACCAGCTTAATATGGCACTTAAACTTATAGTCTGGCAAATCGGTAATATGCTTTGGGACTTTGTTATAAAACCTAACACTATTACCTAAAAAAACTGTCATTGGTTTTACTGAGTCTAAAACATGGAACGACCAGTTTGTCACAGTTTCTAGTTTTTAAATCATGCCTGTGTTTTACGAACTCCAGCTTATCAAAGTTTTTGCGAACATACATTAAATTATCCAGAATGTATTGGGAAGGCAGAGTTAAGATACCGAATTCTTGAAACTTAGTCTTTAATGATTAGCGAGGTCCCATATTGTATATTGCTCGAACTGCTCGTTTTTGCAATAAAAATATGGTGTCTACCTCAGCTGCTGTCCCCCTGCTGCAAAAGGCATGCAGTCTACACGATGTTGCCTGGCGACTGTAGCCTATACATTTTACAGCTGTACTAAAACAAGACTTTAGCCCTAAAGGCAGTCATAACAGGTTTCTACTTCTGAATAAGAAGTGTTCCGCAAAATGTATGAAATTTAGATGACGCTGCCAAAACGAGAAGGTGAATTTTGAAGGAACGCGCCTATTTCTGATTAATGACAAATATTATTGACAATTTAATTTAAAAATATACAAAGTAATTAGCATTTTAATTTAAAAAAATGTCACATTATATCTCATATTTTTTCAGACTATACTAATTTCTAAATATTCAATACAGACTACGGGGCTATATTAAATATTTACATTTCATTTTCGGCGCTACCATCAAGAACTTGGTAACAAAAAAAATTGCGCTGTTTTTTTCTTATCTCACTTCATCGAAAGCTGTTAATTGGTAATATACCTTCTAGCTACAGTCGACACTTTTTAACTTAAAGGACCTGTATGAAATACTTCTTCTTACCTCAACACTTCATAGACTGGCAAGAAACTCGATCGGGTTTATCTTTTCATCAAATATAACATAAGACAACATACTTGTACGAACGTACATAGTTATAGTCATAGATACATTTATATACGCATACATTCGTTTTCGACGGATGCACAGAGAGGGCCGTCATATTCCATTCCATATTTTAGGCTCACTAGGACCGGTAACAGTGTTTTAGGTAATAGTGTTAGGTTTTATAACACAATTCAAAAGCACGTTACCGATTAGCAGGGTACTAAGTTCAAGCACCATGTCAAACGGGTTTTAATGTCTAAAGGTTATAAAGGGTGGATCAATATGTGAACGATGGTGACGTCTGAAAATGACGCCCCTCTCTGCGCGTCATCCACCAAAAAGCAATGTAACTATCCATAGATAGATAGACATATATATAAACTATAACTATGTATGTTCGTAAAAGTATGTTATGTCACGCATGATGACACCACATCGATTTTGTTGCCGGTGCTTCTATGATTGAATTGTTTTCCGAACCGGTAATAGCTTTGACTTTCATAAGCGTCTTCTCAGGGCCTAAACTGGATAAAGTATTTTTGGTTTTGAATAAAGTTATCAAAGCAAGACCGAAATGTTAGTAATAATAAAAAAAAAGTAATTTGTAATTCTTTAATATATGATGAAGCGAGAAAATCAACACGTATAAGGTGATAACAACATACATCTAAGTGATTATGTAGATTTAATTACAAAACTTTTAACTGGTCATGATAATAAATGTATATTATTTTTTTAAACTATAAAGGACCCGGTGAACTTCTTATCACCTGCAATTTATCTGTATTCTATATATATAAAAATTAATTATTGTCCTTTAGTCTAGCTAAAAGTCAGAAAAAGTTTGTCCGATTTGAATCCTATTTCTACATAAATGTGTCGAGTGATTTAAAGGTACACAGCTGACCCGGTAGACATTTTTAAGGTCATGTTTATATCGTCGACGTCTTTGTTTTACTCCACAGATAAAGCTCGTTTTCTCAACCAATTATAGTTTTTAAAATTGTTATTATATGTCCTAAAAAGCACACTCAACAAGCTACTCTTTCGAATCTGTAAAACAACAGGAATCTAATGTTTTTTTTTTATATATATATTATAGGGGGCAAACGAACAGGTGGGTCACCTGATGGTATGTGATCACCGCCGTCCATAGACACTAGCAACATAAGGGGAGTCGCAAGTGCGTTGCCGGCCTTTTAATATATGTGAACCTGTGTTGATTCAATTGCAGAGCATTTATACGAACTGCTTCGCCTAATGCTTCAGTGTCATACTGTTGTTCTCTTGGTAACTCGTGGTTAAATGTATCCTGCATTGGACGATTGAGCGATATCATGCCCAATTATTACGACAGTGCTTTCATCAACAAACTCATATAGAAGACTAGTACAATTATTGTAAATTGCAGCAGCAGTGAAGGTGTTTCATGTGATATAAGTGGGTAAGGTCGTCAAAATAATTATTTTTGTCTGGAGTAAATAATTCAAAATGCTTTTGGTACTCTTTTCAAAATATTCGATTTGCCAACGTTCAAAGTTTAGGACATAGTTGCAGCGGAAAGTGTGTAGTCATATCGTACAGTGTAAGAAATTCAGGTTTTTTTTTTTACCAAATAATTGCTTTTAATTCAATTCAGTCAGACATGATTTTAGAAACAATGTATTTGTACATGTAGTTGTCGGTTCCATTTTATGGAGTCCAGACTAACGTACTATGACGTCATGGAGAGTAGCATAATACATAGCATAGTGGAAAGCTGCTGCATTAGTGTAATTATAATCAGAGGTGGGCATTAACACTACAATATAATAATGTTATTCATAATCTATATGTAAAGGCTAAACAAATTATCTGAATATATATTAAAAAAAATACATATTTTGAAAATTTTTATTTGTGCCTTATAACCTAAAAAAATCTTAACATTTCAAAGGACATAAAATCTGTGTGAATCGAAAACATAGTGATTGTGAATATATCCGAATGTTTGCTCCGACACGGGTTATAGATGCCGGCGTCCGTATAGAAGATGTGGTTACTTCTTCAGCATGCTGTTGACGAGGGATTTGAAAGCGTCGAGCCCTTTCTCGTTCGCTTCTTGGTATCCGGGCGCCGTGCTCCTCACTGTCTCATACCATCTGAAGAACACAATCATGATACTCAGTATATTTACTACTAGCTGTTACCCGCATTTCCGCATGCGTTTTTTTTCTAAATGTAAAGTACTTCTTATAAGATAAGCTATCTGTTAGTGAAAGTTTCGTGAAAAATAGTTCAAAGGTTTTGAGATAGTAATGCAAACTAAGTCGTGGGTATAAGCTAATCCAAAATAACAAAAAAAACTTTAATTCGTTTTTATAATATTAGCTATCTGTCAGGGAAAGTGTCCCATGAAAATAGGTCCAATCGTTTTGGAGATAGTACTACAGACGAAGCAGCGGATGACAGCTAGTCTAAAATAAAATAACTTATGTTACCCGCTGCAATTTAACCTATCCGTCAGTGAAATTTCTGTCGAAATCGGTCCAGCCGTTTCGGAGATTACCCGGAACAAACAGACTGACAGACAGTCAAAAATGTTCACAATTGTATTTTTGTTATCAGTTTCGTGTATACGTTCATATCCAATCAGTAAAAAGTCGTTACTTTGATATTACATACAGACACTTTATTTTTATTATATGTATAGATTTTAGTAAGTATAATGTTTGTACGACTTCTGTATATATCACTGTTTCACGCATCAACATTTTGTAGAAGTTACAAAGAACATAAAAACAACGACTACAAGTAAATGTATATTATTGTCGTAATATTCTTAACTATAATGTTATAAATGAGAATGTGAATCGATTTCCCTACTAGCTGATACCCGCGGTTTCGTTTGCGTTGCTTATTGTCTTAACAGTATACCATATGCACAGAGGAAAAATATAAAAAATTTGAAAGTAAAAACATACTTTGCTTACTAAATTTTTTTATAAACAATGTTATGCAATTACTTCATCTCCTGCGTATGCGTACCACACCGCTTGCCCGCTTCACATATTGCTAAACGCGTAACGCTTATAAAAATTGCACTTTCTTGAAACCGAAATAAATCTATATGAAATTATGATATTATGATTTGTTTTGATAAAAAACAAGTGTCTAAAAAATAAACTACACCTATTTGACCGCTCTCTATACTGTAGTTTTTGTGTGTTATACGCACAACAGTAGACGTCTATCATTTATTTATATATATATATATAAAATATACTAAAAGATACCAAAGTTTTTGAAATGCATACGTTTACCTATTTGTTTCTCATACTTGCGTTGTTATTCGAATCACAATATCTTTTTATAGAGTGAACCGATTTTAATGAAACATAAACTAAATGTTACACGAGGAAATGCTTTATGGTGTCCTTATCCTTTTTATTATTTGACGACCTTTTATCATGAATGTTCTACTTTAATAGTGATATGTGGACAAACAAGCAGACATAGAGACGTTTCTAAACATGATTGAAATGAATCTAATAAGTTATTCTTAATTTGTTACACAAAAATCTGAAAAAAAAACAGACACGGAAAATTTACAGCCTTGTTATATGTACGTATAGAATAAATATAGATTACGCTTTCAAGCCTTAAATACTCAAGCGATCTGTATTTAATATTGCATACACT
Source organism: Antheraea assamensis (assembly GCA_035772565.1). Classification (NCBI taxonomy): domain Eukaryota; kingdom Metazoa; phylum Arthropoda; class Insecta; order Lepidoptera; family Saturniidae; genus Antheraea; species Antheraea assamensis. The sequence continues at coordinate 25,157 of JAQQSE010000389.1, forward strand.
TTATCAGGGAAAAGAATATAGCGAACGGAGACACAGATAAAATAATTTTTAACGCATAAAATTACCTTTTAACGTTGGGGTATTTCTTAAAGTCAATGTCAGAGGCTTCGAAACTGGAGACGCTGGCGACGAGGCTCAGGTCGGCGAGGGTCAGGTTCGGCCCGGCTACGTATTTCTGGCCCTCGAGGAATTTATCCAGGAGCTGGAGAGCATCCTCGATTTTGGCCAACTTCTCCTTATCAGCCGGTACACCGGCGAATACTTGTGGATACTGGAGACGAAAGATAATTTATATAAGTAAAAATCAATTGCAAAAAATATAGTATCTTTGCTAGTTACTACAAAATAATAATAATTATACTAACGTTACCATTTTAATAGTTTTATTATTATTGGAATGTAATTTGTTATTAATTAAAACATGTATATTCAGTGTACTTACGAAATAGTCTCCGAATCGCTGGTAAAGAGTACCGATGTCGAAGTACAAGCGTTGGTCGACCAGCGCCCTCGCTTTAGCCTCCTCTGGGTACAGGCTGCTTCCTTTACCGTATTTGTTGACCAGGTAAGTGATGATAGCGCGCGACTCCCAAATCGAGAACCCATCGTCTACCAGCGTGGGAACTGTGTGCTGGGGATTCAGCTGTGGATAACGTATCTTTGTTTAGTTTTAACATTGAATTAGTTAATGACAAAGTATAAGAAATAGTAAATGTCCCAATAATCAGAAAGATCTAGTAAGAAATTAATTAAGGCTTGAAAAAAATTATCACCAAACCACCTGTCGGTGTTTTTACGCGGCTGTATTTGAGAGCCAGTTCTCTCTAGGCATATCGCATTCGCTTTTTAGGCTACATCGTTATGTGTGGGCAAAC
>JAQQSE010000390.1:0-26728 GCA_035772565.1 Antheraea assamensis
TATGATGACCATTTTGTACTCTGAGATTAATGAGTACAATTAAGCTGAAGTAATTACCTATTATCATTACCATTGTCTTGACACAATTTAAATGTGAATTTATTATTTATTGCATTTACATTTATATTGCCATTACATTTATTTACATACTTCATTTATATCCATTTTATTTCATACAATTAATGTAATATGTTTAAACATCGTTAATTAATCTTAAGAACTTCAGTAAGGTATAAATTTAAAGTATTGTTTGAAATCCACTATTTCCATGACTTCGCTCGAGTTAAAGTAAATTTGACTCTCTGAAACAGTGCTTTTTCTGAATAAAATGTACACTGCGTCCTTTTCTACACCTCTGACAGCGTCTATGCAAAATTTCAGGTTGGTCAGTTGAGTACTTGAGGCATGAAAACGAAACTAACAAACATTCTTTCGCATTTATGGTGTTTAAGATTAGAATTGTTTGAACTCAGTGGAATACAGTACGATGTTGATTACAACTACAATTTTAACATCTTTGTGTAGCGTCTCCGTTTTTAATTAATTAACGCTGAATCGGAACGCACCCAGTATTTAAGAATACTATTATATTAATTGGCACTACAAGTTCCTCAACGTTCAGTCAGAGTTCCGCTAACGGTGGCAGCCCTATTACGGAAACATTGTCTGTTGTACATTTGATGTTGGATCTCTGTTCGCTGCGACACTCTAAAATGTCCGTTTAAATGATTAAGTGTTAAGTTACGATGTCCGCAGGCGCGCCGCGCAGCGTGGCACCACGACGGCCTCCATTCCATGGCTCACATATAATATTACCTTACCGCCGAAAATATCAAATCGACAGGAAGATGTTATCGTTACGACATGTTATAAAATTGAATATTTCCATATGATAGGTTAGATTTTACCCCCATGGAGCGCCTCTTCAGAACCCTATGGGTCGTTACTGAACTCACTGTAGTATCCAACTATGATTTTATTATATTATTTTATTGAGTATAGAGATGTTATTTAACATCGCTGTTAACGTCTCCACAAAGAATTTAAATATTTTTAGTTATTTTTTATTCGTTATCGCGCAGGGCTGTTGTACTAAATTTATAACGTACCATAAATATTTAATAACAACAAATAGTACAAGTATAAAATAAAATAATTTTATTAGAATCATTGTGCGTATGAAAGCCCGAATGGTTATTACTTTCGATGACGTAGGTATACGGAACGGTACAATATATTAAAAATGTTGAATAATAATTTAATAAAACATGGGATGTACTCCACAGTCCTCGTCAATCTTTTTCGGGCTTGCGCGTAAAATACAATGAAGAGTTTAATAAAAAAGAATATTAAAAATTATAATAGAAATCTAAACTTGGCATATATTTGTCCTTAACTTGTCTCGATGATATACGCACATATACGTATACATTTATATCTAAATTTGTGTTGTGCACAACTACATTCAAGGCGGTCCAAAAAGTTTGGCGAGGACTATAGATCAATATACTAATAGTTTATTGTTTTTCCTTTCGAAGTATTTTTAACTGTTTTTTTAGGACAGAATCAAAATAAGTACACAATTAACAAGATCTAGAGGAGGTAAGTGCACACATGCCACGAATGACAAAAACTCAGCAGCAGGGCATCATATCTTTCAGGTCATGACCATGGCCTTTACCTTTGTAATAAGGTCGTAGTGTCGAAGTAAAATTTAAGTATCTACACTTACTAGGCTCGGTTACAGTTTTTACAACGAAACGAACTTAATAACTTACTAAACTTAACCTAACTATAACCTTTTTTTTTTTTTTTAATTAACGTGGGGAAATCCCTTATGGATACCCACCCTCTCGGGGGAGAGAGTGTGTTATGTCCGACTCGCACGGACTAAAACCCCACGGTATACCGACCGCCGCTTTGCTTAGGGCGACATGGGACCGTGCAAAGCTATCACCATGTCGCCCCTGCGGTCAGCCCGGCGGAAGTTGGCCGCCGGGCTCCGTCCTTATAGGGAGGTAGACTGGGTACACAACCAGCTACCTCCCCTCGTCAGCCAGACTTGTGCGATGAGGAGATGGGCCCCCCGGCCCATCCCCTCTAGTTCGGCTACGGAGGTGGAAGGAGGCGTGCAAACCGCCGCCTCCTTCCACCGGCTCTTCTTTGGCGGAGAGGGCCGCTAAGAGGATCCAGCTCTCGGGCCCTCTCCGCCGCCTCCTTCTGCGAGATGACGTCCTCGCAGAAGGAGACCATCACTTGCCACGCCTCTTCGCTGCCGATCATGGCCGAAACCACACTCGGCAACGATAAGTCCGGCCCTACCGCCGCAGCCAGAATGCGGTGCTGTCCCTCCCACGCAGCACACTCAGACAGAGTGTGCTGCGCGGTATCCTCCTCAGCACCGCATTCATGGCATGCGGCGGTGGGCTCCCTGCGAGCGATCTGGTGCAGGTACCAGCCAAAACAGCCATGGCCGGTGAGTACCTACACCAGTCGGAACGTCAGGGAGCCTCACTCCCTACTAAGCCATTCCGGCAGGACCGGGCGGACGGCGTCAATAGTGTAACGCCCGAACCGCGCGTCCGCCAGGTCCTGCCTCCACCTCTCCATTGCCACCTCCCGGCCCTCCCTCCTCTTGGCCTCAACATCCCTGGGAGCCGGAGGCTCCCCCAGCCGTTTCCTTGCCGCCGTGAACTCGTACACGGCGGCAAAAACACCTGCCTCCAGCTCCCAGGGTAGGGAGCCGGCGAGCGCAAAGGCCGCCGCTGAGGCCACGGTGCGGTACCCTCTGACCACCCTCAGTGCCACAATGCGCTGCGCAGCACCACCCTGAGGCCCAACCTCCTTATGCGCCTGACCACGAGGTTTGTGGCCGTCGTGGCCAGGCGCTCCTCCTCCTCCCAGTTCCCCCCCTGGGCTACGACTAAGGTGTCATCCGCGTAACACAATATGCGCGCACCAGTTGGCAGCGCGCCGCGGAGCACCCAGTCGTAGCCCATGTTCCACAGGAGTGGGCCCAAGGCCGACCCCTGTGGAACACCCCGCCGCGTGCCTCTCCGGACCATATGACCGTCGCCATCTATGTAGACGACCTCCCTATCGATCAAGTACGCCTCCAACAGCCGCCGCAGATACAAAGGCACTCCAAAATATCGGAGTGCCTCCCGTATCACACTATGCGGCAGGCTGTTGAAGGCGTTGGCGATGTCCAAGGACACCGCCAGAAGTCTCTCCCCTTGGGAGGTCGCCTCCAAAGACAACGACTTGAGGGGGGTCAGGGCGTCCACTGTCGAACGCCCCGCCCGGAAGCCAAACTGCGCGTCCGCCACGTTCGGCCCCATCTCCTCCATATGCTGGACAACCCGGGAAGCAATGACCCGCTCCAGAATCTTCCCGGAACCTAACTATAACCTAACCTAACCTATAACCACAACAAATCATAAAAAAACTTTTCACTAAATTTATTAATTTATAATCCTTTTTCCCTTTATAATAAACATCGTACGCACAGCTTTATCGTTTCATTTAACACATATAATGATATTCAAATGAGTCGATTCTTTTTTTACCGTACAAACGCCTACACAGTATTACCGACGCGACATAAACAAAGAAACACATTGCATTTAACGCCAGACTTGACAATCCACGCTTTCCCGTCGTTTATTGTTCTATTAGCTTCAAATAATTCTGTTAAAAAACTCTATTTTAAATGAATACACTATTAAAAAAACATAAATAAATATTGCATAAAAATTTTACGTGTGATTTTAGAACAAAGAGAAACATTTTTTTTTATTTCGTGTATGGACACTGTACGATTACGATAAATCGTTTCAACTATTTTAATTGTCAATTTTTTGAACGTTTTATATAGAAATTCGATTAACGTGGTTGAATAAGATATTGTTTTATAGGATTATATATATTTTTTTTTTTCGAACTGACCTACACTGTTAGCCTGGCAAGGCCTCTACAGTTCCACCCTACACTAAGGGGAGCGCTTAAGGCACTCACCTGATTTTGTTCAGGCGATCAGCGCAAGGGCACTCGGTGCGCCTTTACTTACACGTTGTCAGAGACATGAAGTACTGCCCAAAAATACGATAGCGATAGACAAAACACATTAAAGCAAGTGAAGCCACTAGCAAAAAAAAGTTCTTAAATATATATATGTAATATCAAATTTTTGATTAAAAATTTTAGAGTCTGTCGTCATTTGTAAATAGTAACTGAGACTCGTACACTGCTTATTGAAAACAATTCAAATGTTATTTTAAACTGGTCAGATTTAAACACATGTATTAATAGAAGTGGGCGATAAAAGAATTATAATACTCATTAACTCACCAGGAGACAGTTTCATTACCACGTTAAATAGATTTTGCCGCCTACGTTTTTGATAAGCTACGATAAAGTATTTATTTAAATATTTGAATAATACATTTGGTGTTGCGCACAATAACTAGTTACGACTAAAATTAAGGTTGTTAATATTACGTTAACGAATTTATTAATTGATTAAGAAATTGTATTTTATATTCTGTATATGAAATATCTTGAATAAATATTAATATGTTTTGGTTTATTAATTCATTCCAAATGAAGTAAAAAGCTATAAAGTATTTCAGGCCTGTAACAAAGTGCAGGCGGGTGCGGGTACTGGCGCGAGCGCGCGTAGTTATATTTACGTAGACGCTGTGCCACAGCATTACTGTGAATACTAGCGGGCGTCTACGTATTTTTGAACTACACGCACCCGCCACCGGCTTGGACCCTGAAACAAGCCTAAGTTTTAATTTGCGTACACTTGTCTACTGTGGTAAACACTCAAGTATATATGAATTTATAAGAATACGTTCAGTAACATTATTGGGATGTATAATTCAGTCAAATTGACAACACAAAATTGTACCGTTGCTTGATAAGCACAAAACAATCTTTGATAACTTTCAATATAGTCTATAAAATGAGAAACCTACAAATTGTTCACGCTTAACACTACATTCTTTGCAAATAATTCATTAGTAATACTAATTTACCTAATGTAGATTTTCACATGTTGATAGTGGAGAACGTACTTTGAATATACATCTTACAAATCATGTGTGATTGCCTATGATTAATTTGTCCATTTAACAAATTTTATTCTCTGTATATTTGGCACTTTTGGCAGTAGTGGAAGGACTTAAAGATGATAGTGATTGTTTAGCTGTCATTGATTATATGTATATAAGAATATCCCAGGAAGATTTGACAATTGTCTGACAAAGAAGATTTGACAAGTGTCTGACAATTGGCCGGTCGTAAAACGGAATCTGAATTCACAAAATGAAGCAAGAAAATGTATTATGCTGACTGTGGCTATCTGGGATAAATGCACGAAGTTATCTGAATATTAGACATACCTAAATGATTTACATCTCTTAGTAAACCTAATATAAAAGCAAACCCAATCGAAAATGATCCTTATTTATTATATAACAAGCCGATATCGGCGAATTGGACTGTTTTGTTTATTATCTTAACAATTTATTTTAGGCACCGAGAAAAAACACTGAAAACGTTAAAAGCAAAAATAACTTTTGCTTACAAAATTTCTCTCCTCTCCTAAGCATGCGCAACAAACCCGCTTGCTCGCTTCTCATCTACACACGCCGTTGAACGCGTAGAGCTTATACAAATCTTCACTTTATTTACTTTATATTCATTGCAGATGTGATATTTTTTACATGATGACTAAGCAACTAAGAAGTAAAAGTAAAAGTTGATTGAAATCTATCAGTAGTTTTGAGTGATACACGCACAACCGCAGACCTCTCTCATTTTATTTATACAGACACTCAGGCTTTCGACCAATGTACGTATAGTCGTATTGTAAATGTTTATCTCCACAGTTCTATATTTTTTTTTTACAATATAGTAACGTGGAACGAATGTGTCGTATCGAATATCAATTAATAGTCATCGGTGCGCGCAGAGCTGCAAAAGTGTAAAGTGCAGTGATGCGGAGGGCGTTACGTAAATCACCCGCGGATCCGCGTAAATCGGCAACGTTGAAACAATGTGTAGTCGACTCCAAAATTACATCTACTGTGATAAATATTCAGGATTTGAAAGCACAGTGCTAGTTCGGACGGACGTCACTTCTTGCTAACGTTTTGACCGCTTTGAAATTATATGCGCAAAACACAAATTTAGGTGTAACTACGTATCTTTACATTACATGTATAACATCAGGACAACTTAATGAGAAATAAATACCAATTTTAGATTGCTATAATAATATAATTAAAAATACTATAATATTGTTTTGTATTATACGCTAGCTCGAACTTAAGTAGGTATATATTCGGAGCGGCCAAAAAGATTGACGGGGATTGTAGATAGTTCAGTCGGCATATATCTGTTGAGCACCTGTAATCTAAACTCATTCTAATCTTAGCGTATTAGAGTACTATCTTCAATTACAATGCGACGTAAGGTAGGTATACATGTAGTCAAAAGCAAATTTACATTAGAATCAAAATAAAATAGCGTCTGATACGAGATATTTTACTCCACTTCACTTTATACAATCACAACCTTCATGATATTGATTCAGTTATAGACCATAATCTTACTTTATGATTCTACTGCATATTGGTGGATGGTCTAATACAGAGGTTTCCAAACTTTTTTTTCTCATAGACACCTTTCAAAATTTTACTCGTTCCGGTGGACCCCATGCAGGTTCAATACTACCATATAAAGTCAAGCCAACATTGTTAGTTCTTCACACTATCGAAAATAGACCAATTTTCATAGACCCCTTTCATGGACCACTTTGGGAATCACTGGGATAAAATCTTGCTGAGCATTCAAGAAAACGCTATTGGTTAAACGTCTTCGATTTAGAGAGAATACGAATAGCACACTTCATTTCTGTTATCGGGCTTTATTCACACACTCTAAGGTTTAATAAGAAGATGACCAGGTATAATTGTCGGGTAATATTTTTGAATATTCTAACACTACTATAGTAAACAACGGGATAAACATTAGTATAAAAATTTCAAATAATTAAAATTTATAGACAGAAAAGTTATAATTTCTGTAACGAACGTAACTTATTGATTATTTTAGAAAATTAATCGTTTCGTACTTAGCTATCGAAATGAAGTGAGAAAAGTATAATAACTAACGGGACAAAGAAATACTTTTATGACTCACTGAATGTCTATATAGTAATATGATATCCTAGGTGTACCCCCAGGTTTCAGTCGCTTTTAAATTTCCATTCGTTGATCCACGACAACCATTGTGTCGCCTCACATTGACCGTTCTGACTGTTACTTCGTTCTATCTTGGTATATTTTCTGACCTAAACTTTGCATGGTAATCTCAATTTCTCAATAGCTATATTATGAAATGCAAGAAGACTGTTTCTCACTAGTAGTTCCAGAAAAGTTCCTCGATGCCCTAGATAGGTTGCAGCGGCGGACTGTCCGCATTGTGAATGATACAGACATCACTAACAACCTTGAACCGCTACAGTTACGAAGAGACATCGCCTCATTGAGCGTGTTTTATCGGCTGTATCATGGCGAGTGTTCTGAAGAATTATTCAACCTCATCCCACCTTCTCCTTTCCACTTCAGAACCACACGGGCGGGTACGCGGCTCTACAGATTCACAGTAGAAACCTTCTCGGCAAGAACGAAGAAGTTCGAAAATTCTTATCTTTGTCGTACTGTGAAGATGTGGAATCGCCTCCCGACTGGTGTGTTCCCTCCCTCTTATGATATGGGGTCCTTCAAACGAGGCGTGAAGAGGCACCTTTGCAGGTCGGCATGATGACGACGACTGCCGTTGGTATTTAACACCGACAGTCGCCGTTGTTTTTGGACTGTACCGTACTTACCATCAGGTATCGTACAGTCATTTTGCCGAACTTATATAAAAAAAAAAGTCTCATGCTTTATAATATTTATATATTGTAGTATAGATAAGCCGACATCATAGAATTAAATCACAGAATTATCTGGTATGTGCAAATTACTTTCCAGTAGATAGAGTTCGTTTCCCGTTTACGTTTACTATTATTTAGTAAGTTATTAATATGTTACAGACGAAATTTCTACGTCGATTATGCCACGATAATTGTTAAGAAGATTCTAATGTTGAGACTAATTACATTTCTACGCCTAAGAATTAACTGAAACTAATGGCTAAATTGTGAAAATACGCTTATGTAAACGGTAAGTTGTTAAAACATATTACAAGTAACAATATGGTTCAAAACGATTGCTTCGTTTGATAAAGAAATATATCTAGCAAAACATACAAAACGCGTGAGGGCGACAAACACAACCTTGTGCACTACAGAACACACGGCGCGTGAAAATTATTGCCGCTCGGATTTTTCGAAAGCATTAATGCAAATTTATCGAGCCGCGCTGCGCTAATTGCGAACGACGCGAGCTCGCTGATTGTTTTCCCGTTCGATTTATAGCAACACCTATTGCCGATATAAAGCTTTAATTGTAAACGATTCACGTGTTTTATTGGATAGTCCAAGTATATTTATGCGAGTGTTCCATGTGCGGTTTTGGTTATTGATTTTACAAGGTTTTTTTTACAAGTGCATTATTATCAACGAGACGTGTATAGAATTGTTTATAAAAGAAAACTTAGTTGCTTTGGTATCAATTTTATATGCCTAATAAAAACTAAATATTTATCGACGTGGAATACATTGGCTGTTCCATTCTTATCTCAGTCAAGAAATGATGTCAATAAATGGACTGAAATAAAAATTACTTAGTTACATTTTTGTTATGGGAAGGCAGTTTATCATAACACAAAAAAGGGTAGAATAAAAAATAAATTTATATGAAACTACTCAGTTACAAAGTAATTTTATGAAATTGTAACACGTTGAGTGAGAAGTGGAAAAGTGTCGTAAAAGCAAAGAATTACGTCTCACGGCGTCGCGTCTCTGAGGTAGGGACGTGTTAATAAATTAACTGACGTCACATCCGAGAGTTTAACAAAGTTAGCGGCTACGGCCCGAGGCGTTTCCAGACTTTTTCGTTTAAGTTTTCCGCGCCGCCGGCACCGGAAGTTCGACCATTATTATTTTACGCGGGCAACAAGCGGCGCGATAATATCCCGCGCTTCGGCCTGCTTCTGCCGAGAGTGCCTTTAATGGTGGAACGTGTCTTCTTACTTCTCGCTTAATAGGTGTAATAACTTAAACAAAAAAGATTTATTAAAGTTTCAGCCGATCGGATCAATAAATGAGAAATATTGCAATTTTATAAGTATCAAAAGATAATGGCTCCCAGCTCAACGCACTATTCATTCACAGATTTTTTTATGATACGAAATAGCAAAAACGCGTGCTTTCCGTTATAAATGGTCAATTAATATTGATTTGATTGATTGATTGATTATTATGTTATTTGAATCAACTTCAAATAAAACCGCACTAGTAGTCGTGACCGATTTAATTATTTACCTATTAATTACTGCTACTCCTGTGGAATTAATTGGAACTTTTCGTCTATTGTTACGTGTTGCCAATTGATTACTTGATTAATTATTTGAATATAAGTGTAATGAAGCATCAAACAATTTTAAAAAGTTACGTTATACCATAATGTCATCTCATTTTTATTACGTCGAGTCATATTAGGTTTTTACATCTCTGCTATCACAATTATTTACATTTTAGGGTGAAAATAATATTCAAAATTCCGTCAATAATTAACTTAAAAAAACAGTACACATTCGAAGCGGTGTTACCTAAAGTATGTAGAGAAAGTCTTATGTATATATTTTCTTAATAAAAACTTACTGTTATTGTTATTTCCTTTTTTCTAAGTATATTGTTTCTCACTTACAAATTATAGATTTTTCTTCATTCCTACTGCGGTAACAATAACCATAATTTATATCATATACAATCATCAGTTGCTGATTTGTTACCACTAGCATTAAACATAAATCGAAGTAGTACCATATGTAGTATATAAGTTTTTAATACTAATTTCGACAAATAAACCGAATAAATTAATTTCTAAAGAAACACTTCGACTCCAACATTACATTTAGTCATGTTATTAAATAACCCTTTTTGCTTCTTAATTTGGTAAATAAAAATTTAATTTTTGGGTAACAGTTTTACCATCACTCACTATTGCCATGACATACTGTTCTCAGTGTACTGCAGTAGCATGTCTTAATTTCTGAAGTACCTACCTAAAGTCCAATTCAAAAATTAATACTACATTGCTCTTACCTAAAATATAATCTAGCTAATTGAAATTCAAACTAGATAGCGAACTACATTATAGTCACAGTACGTCTCTCGAGTTTGTTCTCAATTCGGAACACGTCATAGTGGCATGTGATGTGACATATGATTTGCGTAATCCCCTGTATAAAGCTTAGTTGGATGTAAGCCGAGGTCGGGTCGGGCATCTCTCACTTCGTCCCGTAAATCAATCCGGTCCGTCTCAGGCGACGCGGCAAAAATAAGAGGTCGCCAGGGTTTTCCAACCGCACCCGACCGACACGGAAATCCGCTTAAATAAAACACACAACGTATGGAAAGCCTCCAGAGGAAATTGGCTACCTTTTGCATTTTTACTCATCTATTTGATAGCATTTACATAGCTATTAATAAATTAGAATAATCTATAAACTGAGGTAATTAATTACATTTAAACATGAAATACAAACGTAACAAGAATATTTAAAATAATTTAAAAGATATCATAGTTTTCATTTTAAGCAATGGGCCATCGATTAATATCTAATAGTGCCGTCGATTTATAAATTTTGCCAACTCAAGAGTCAGTATAATTGAGTTTCATATATATTTATTTCTATTATATGTAAATAAATAAATGAAACTAATAAAAGATATTGCGTTTTTTTTCTTGTTAACAAAAGCGGGGGCGAATGTTGATATTCGCATGAGGCGCCGGCACCCGATATGTTTAAAAAATCACTGTAATATGTATATATAGAAGAAGATATCTATACATATAACAAAAGTTAAATTTTTACGTGTCTGTACTTCTCAGATTTTTGTGTAGTAACTTATTGCAAGTGACTAAGAATAACTAATTAATTACATTTCAATAATATAATAATTTATTTATTTTATTGATGACATCTGACAGAGGAGGGTGGAAAAGGAAAATATGTTGTGCCGACCCTACTTAGGTGGGATAAGGGTAAGATGATGATGATGATGATGAATTTATGGAAATGTCTGTCCGCCTGTTTCTTTTTGTACGCATCATTGCTAAGATATAACGCTTATACAGAAATCACCAAGAAAATCGTGAAGCTATCTTCGAGTAACATTTAGTCTTTGTTTCCTTACAATAGATTCACTCTATCAAACGATATTGTAATTCGAATGACAACGCGAGTTAAGTACGAGAGAAAAGTAAATAAGCATAGGTATTTCTGCCTCATTCAAAAACATGGGTATTTTGTAGTATATTTCATATATAAATATATTATAATATAATAATATATAAATAATTATATGTATATATATATAATGATAGAGGTACATATACTGTTGTGCATGCATCACGCAAAAACTAATAGAGATCGATCAATTTTTATAGTTTTATTCTTTAGACACTTGGTTCTTATCTAAGGTGTCACGATATCTTAATTTAATATACATTTATATAGGTTTTAATAAACTACGATTTTTATAAGTACTACGTGTTTAGAAGCGGGACAAACGGCGTGGTGCGCATGCGCAGTAGTGATGAAGTAAATAGATAACATTGTTTAGAAATAAATTTTGTATGCAAAATATATTTTCGCTTTAAATTTTTTCATGTTTTTCCTTTGTACACAAAATATATTGTTAAAAGAATAAGCAATGCACACGAAGTCGCGGGTATCAGCTAATATATAAACTTTCTCATAACAAAGATAAGAAAGGGTAATTAAATAGAAACCGTTGACAGTCCATTGTTGGTTAAATTATTCACGAAATCTATTCGTCCCAGATGTTCGACGAGATTGTGGCGGTAATGAGTAATTACATGTGTTTTCATGTTTCATGGCGTGTGATGCCGCGATGACAGTCGTGACAATATTGAGTTTCTGTTCAACTTCGTATAGTTAATGGTCCGCGTGTCATGAAAAACGTCCATTACCACCGGTGTATCGTAAAATGATATTTAGCATTGCGTTTTTCAAAACAAGCTTACGTGTCATCTTCATATACTTGATGATAAACATAATCGTTTTGATTAATATTTATTTAAACTTTCACAATAAATATTATAATGTAACTTATTGATAAATGGCTGTGAAATAATATTAAAACTGGTAAACCCTACGATGCGGGCGATTTGGATTCGACTTCTGTTGGTGACATGTCTATTAAATTCATAATTGTTCTGAATTGCTTGAGGGTTGACAAATTAAGTTTGTATATTCACAAGAATGCTTACAACATCGACTAATAATTATCGGGATATGTTTTCTAAAGGATATGAAACAGTGCGTAGCTCCGGACACAATGTCAAATACATAGTGAAGAGACAGATAAAAGTGCGGAAGGCTAAGAAAATGATAAAATTGACTGATTAATATCAAATACAATGTTATTTTCCCCATACAAAAATAATGGGAAATCTTTTTTTTTATGAAAACAACAAATTTAATTTACCCTGAGCTATATAGTTAGTCTTTAATCTCACTATCATCACTCAACCATTATATGAACGAGAATCTTCCAAGATATGCGTGTACATTAACACACTTTAACAACTTCAACAGACATTGTTGCAGCGATCCATTAAGTGTATTAAAGTTGACATTATAGTCGCCATGTATGAAGTTAATTAGATATTAAGCGCGTATTGATAGATACAGATGTACCTACATCCGGCGCGTAGTGGAGAACTCGCTGCGCCGTGCTACGCCGCCTGTCATTACACGACCGAGCATTCAATTCGACACATCTTCAGAGTTTCACCTCGCCCAATAATTATCCAACACTATCATTAAGCCGCGTGCACAACAAAACGTAATAACCTTGCAATTAGACGGTGGCTGTCATTAGTTTGTAATAGAGTTTCGTACAACAATTTGTGAGTAAAATCGTCAAGCGTGTCACATTACCAGCGTCCATTAGGGCGTTTACACAACACGGAATTGAAATGAGCCGGCCACAGATTATCGTGATAGACAAACAGAGCGCATTGTCTCCTTAATAACGCCTTATATATGGTGTTCAGTTGAAGTTTATAAGCCTCCATTTACACTTATACAGTATTAAAATTTGTTTTTCGCGTACACTTACGAGTATTTATATGCGAAATGTCCTAGAGAATATAAGTGTTGTAATAAATTAATTATTTGTTATGTTCCTTTATACAAAATATGTAACGTAATCGTAGAGCAAAAACGACATACTATAACAGTCCTTATTGAAATAATAAATTTGAAATTGATTAGATTTAGTTAGTGCTTCAGTATTTATGTCTTAGAAAAAGTAATGTATCCCTCAATTAATTAATACACCTGGGTAGTATACAGTATGACAGCAACGGAATACATGGACAGTTAAGGATAATAATCAACATGTATAAAGAATCGTAAACGCGGCCATGTGTCGAATATTCACAATATATCCGGTCGATTTGGGCAGGTACAACGATAATATCCACACGTCGGGGTATTAGGATCGGAGGCGATAAGATTATATCTGTTCATCGTTAAATAACATGTTTCCTGCAATCGTCGTTGTAATTTTAATAATATAATTATGATGTTCTGCCCGCGGCCTTTCACTGCGGTAATGACCGACACAAACAGCCCGATGAGACAATACAATGTTTTTGAACGCTCGCCGATCTGTCATTATGTTTATTAAACACCAAAAATCGATATTAATTACATAGATACGTGAGTAATTGTAGAACACAAGGTGTCCGCTTATTTCATCTGTTATTTATAACTGAATAATTTATGTTCCGTAAGGACATCGTTTCTAATTAAACCAAGTTTTATTATAATCAAATGAAACACTGACGGATACCTATATTGATGATTGATGATTTAATAATCTATATATATATTTATATATATATAAGCGGAATACCACTGACTGACTCATCACGATTTCTCCGAACCTGTATGTCCGATTGACTTGAAATTCACCATAGATATTCCTTTTGCGACGTAGACGCTCACTAAGAACGGATTTTGGTTAAAACCTATACATATATAAATACATTTTTCAACTACAATTACATATTCCCCTACAGACACGGACATTCCCTGACATTAAGTAACCGTTGTTATAGTAACCAATAATATTATACCCGTTGCCATGGTAACAAGTTTATTTTTAGGGCTGTGCGAATAATGCTTGAACTGATTCGCATCGAATAATGATGTTCTGTCCGTGTTTCGAATAAAAAATTTGGCTATTCAATTATCTTTAAAATATGGAAGAATTGTTAAACAAATAGTTATAGGGAAAGATACAACATTTTGCACTAATTATAAAAAATTGTTAAAGTCGAAAGAAAAAATAATAACAAATCAAGATTTAAATACTCTTGAAAGAAAACTTTAATTTACAATGTAATTCAATTCTACAGTAACAAATTAATATTCGCGAAAATATTTATTAAAAATATACTTTCACAGTTAAATCTAAACAATTTTATAGCATTTCAATTTTAAACAAAATTTTGATTATTTCGAATTTTTGATTTGTAATCTATACATATAAAAAAATGAAGTGTCGATATGTAATATCAAAATAACCACTTTTTACAGTCGGGGTATGGAAGTGTATAAGCGGCCTATAGTAAAAATTCAATTTTTAAAATTTTTGTCGGTCTATCTGTTTGTTTGTTCCGGGTAATCTCCGAAATGACTAGACTGACTTTGACGGAAATTTTACTGACAGAGAGCTGAAATTACAGGCAGTGTTATTGTTATTTTAGACTATCTTTTATTTGAAACTTTGCCCGCGGTGAAAATCCCGAATGGCGAAACCAATTTTCAAGGAACTTTTACTGGCAAAGAGCTGACCTCATAAGGAGTAACTAAGGTTTTTTTGACGGGACTTTCGCTGGCAGATAGTTGATCACATAAGGAGTAACTTAGGTTATTTTATTTTAGACTAGATGTTACCGGTGGTATTGTCCATAAAGGAATACTTGAAACGGTTACACCGATTTTTACAGGATTTTCACTAGAAAATAGCTGACCCCATAAAAAGTAATTTAGGCTATTTTATTTTAGACTAGCTGTTACCTACACCTTCGTCCGCAGTGAAATCTCCAAAACGGTAGGGCCGAACTTCACAGTACTTTTACTGACATATAACTGACTTTATTAGGAATTACTTGCATTATTTTATATTAAACTAGCTGTGATCTGCAACTGTGTCCACAATTTAATCTCCAAAACAGATAGAACGATGTTTACGTAACTTTTACAGGCACATAGCGGATCTTATAAGGAGTAACTTAGGCTATTTTATTATAGGATAGCTGTTACCCGCCACTTTTTCCTGTCCAATGTGAATCTCCAAAACGATTCGACCAATTTTAACGAGACTTTTACTGCCATATTACTAAAGTAATGAGAACTTACGTGAACTATGTTATTTTCAACTGTTATTCGCGATTTCATCCGAAACGATTGGACCGATTTTCACGTGACTTTTACTAACTGAAATTGTAAGAATTAACTTAGGCTATTATATTTTAAGCTATTTTTCACCCACGGCTACTTCCGTTTGAAATTTAGCAAAAATATGTTGTTCACTGTTAACATGTGCGTGAGGCATGCGCTGTATTGGACTCCAAGAATGAATATAATTGTAATTAATATATTAGTATATATATTTGTAAATTGATTAATTTTTTGGTTGGGTCCATTTGGCGGCCAGTTTGTTTTATTTGCCGCGCCTGCATCTACATAAGTCATTAACCATAGCAACGTATAAGCATATTGCGTCGAGTTTAATGAGCACTATTTTAAATCTTAAATATTTGAAACTTCTTGCAGATATATATAGAACATTATATCTTGATTTATATTAATGCAAAATTTCAAGAATTTAACCCTTTCTGTATTTGTAATTAGAAAAATAATTATCAACTTATTGTTTACAATTCTACATTATATTTAATAGGAATTTTGAACATAGAAGAAGTCTTTTTAATATTAGACCAGACAGAGCAGAAGAGTTCCATAATATAATTTTTTGCGGAATAGAAAAGCGATTACTTTTGTAGTGACCGCAAAAAGTTTTACAATAACTATATAATAACATTTTTAAGAGTTACTGTATAACTTGAAATTGTTATTGCTTTCTTATACAGTGTAAATAAGCGCTGAAGGGGGTTATATAGTAAGTTAAGGTTCCAAATATGTTGTTGATGCTAAATCCCATCCAACACACTGTTAGTATTTATATATTTAATGTACACGGTACATATCGTAGTACAGTATCGCTTAAGTAGGTGGCGTGTGTGTCGTGCATAAAAATGTTTTTGAAAGAGCATTTCTGTAGTTCTACCTCTTCTCACTATTTTCTATTACTTTAACAAAATTTATAAAACGCGTGCGACGCCGCGGGCATCAGCTAGTGTTTAATAACATCAGTTATTTATCATGACACCCCTGTGCCTACATAAATCGAAAAATTTAAATTTCTATGTTTTCAGTAACAAAGAAAATCGAATTTACTTGCACAAATTAAACATATTTATTTACATGCAAAATAACTTGTACTAATTTTGAAAGATATCTTTGTTTTAAATGGTTCTTTTCGCCATGGTCTGTCTTTTCTATTTAAATCGGAGGTCTTTAACTCATTGTGGCCAAAAAGTTCGTGGTTTGCAAGCATATCGTCGATATATTAATACAGTGTTATAGGATACGTGTTATAATAATATACCGGTACACGAATGATTCTCATAAAATTATAAGTCATGTTCATACTCAGTTTTATGCGTTATTAATTGTAGATATGGCATTATTACTTTTGTAAGGAAAACTACTTGTACCATACATCATTTTAGTGTTTTTTTTTTTCAAAGTAAAAATGACAGTTGACTTTTCACATTGAATATTAAAATAAGATTAGATCCTACATTTACTTCCTTTTAATAAAAATATTTCTTATAGTTTTATTGTTTACTTTGAAAATACCGTATATGACAATAAATATCACTATTATTGAACACAGAGAAAACATTATTTATTGTTCAGATCCAAAAGGATATCATTCCCTTTTTTTCGAATTGACCTACACTGTTAGCCTGGCAAGGCCTCTACAGTTTCACCGGAATACGATATCATTCCCTTTTACACTTGCATGATACTTTTAAATTTGATTAAAGTTGCCGCGTTTATAAATTGTGTATACTTGGCAACACTGTCAATGCAGCCATATATATCATCGCTATTGCTGGACGTGAAGAAGTTTATGGAAGCGTAATAGTTTTCTGTTCATTGTTAAAACATTAACTTTTTTTCTTTATTCCACCACTTAAAATTTATACAATGTAATTATTTCCGTCTCTGACCATTTTTACATTTACTTACATGTTTTAAGAAATAAAAGTATTACCCCCAAGAACAAATTACAATTAAGTTATATATATAGTACGACTAGTTCTTTGATTATTGTGTTTTATTTTATCATTCCCCAAGTATAATTTCTTCAATAAAATTATTGAATGGGAATAAGTATTTATGAGGAATTACTTATATCAATATAAAATGTTAATAACTATCTTTAAAAAAATGTTGATATCATTTTGTAATGTAATAATTTTCTGTTCATGTATTTAAAAAAAAACTAGTGATAATTTTACATACTAAATTACATTATATTTTACATACATACAAATATATGGTTGATGTAAATCACTACATATTAAAAAAGAAAGTCGTCCGCCGCGTCTGTCTGTCTGTATGTTAGTGATAAACTCGAAAATTACTGAACGGACTGTAATGCAGTTTTCACCAATATATAGAATAAAATATGAGGAAGGTTTAGGTATGTAATTTGTCAAGGTTTTGTGTATATAATATAATGATAATTGTTGGGAAAAGTTAAGCCGCTTAGGTGCTTTCATCGAAAACGCTGCTTAATTCTTTTAAGATATAACAAAATGATGCATAGTGAAATATTTCTCTTTTAAAGATCTACAAAAACTCTGCGAAGGCATGTACCTATATGTAAAGGATAGCTTACTATACCCATCTACCTTCTAAAAACATGGTCCCATACAATGAAGTAATTGGAAGGCTATTTAGACCGCTACAGTATTAATCCTTATCAAATTGAATATATTAGTCACCTTGAGCATTTCATACACATAAGTTTTTTTATTATCAGGGCAGGACAACGTCCGCCGGACCTGCTAGTATAACAATAATATTTAAAAAACGCTCGTCATATCAAATTTTTTGTCATTGTCAAATAAATGTTTATTTGATTAAAATTTAGAAAAGGACTACCTCTTTAGTTAAAGCAATCAACATACGTACTTTATATTAGCAGTCCGGTGAAACTGTAGAGGCCTTGTCAGGTCAACAGTGTAGATAGTTCGAGAAAAAAGTACTACATATTACAAAGAAAAGTTGTCAATTCTATTAAGATATATATTCTTATTCTGAAAGAAATCTTTTCGCAATTTCGTAAAATCTAGTAACACGTAAATTCTTTACACAAAGATATGGACTGAGCAAATACACTACATCTTCAAGTTCATCTTCATTCTCCATTTTTATTTAAAAGTACACTACAAAAATAAAGATAAAATCTAGAAACTGCATACTCAGAACTATTCCCAGGCTCAACCAACAAAATGAAAATCTACAAAACCCAAGAGCAAATTAATAAAAAAAAAATACTTACATGTTTGTTCAAAGAAGGCTTATAAGTTCATTAAATAACCATTTAACCAAATCTAAAGTTTAAAAACGGACATATGTTACGGCAAATAAATAAACATCCCTATTTCCTACACGCATCCATCTGCAATCAAATCTGCTACGGATAGCCTACATAAATGATCCTAATCTGTTACTATTATAAAAAGGGAATTATAACCATAGATCTGATGAATAACAGCAGTTGGATGGATGGTGTAGCGCAACCAAAAGAACAAGATATATTTAGATATACTGACTTCGCTTCTAACAAATTTATGTCATAACTGCACTATTGAAGAATATTAATTATATTTCAGTTTCTTCAAACCAAAGCAAAACACTACATACTAAAAAAAATGTAATTATAAAACCTGTATATTTTATTCAATACATTCTGTTACTAAAAACATATACAACGGCACGTCTATTCAATGAAAACATTAAAAAAATTGAAAACTGTTGCAATTATTTTACAATTATGACCACAATTCTAATAACATTAAATCATTATATCCAATTTATATAAGTAATAGCAACAAAATGAAATGTGAAGTGAATACAAATGTCGTCACATTATGAAGGTGAAACCAGTAATCTGCAACGGTCCAACACACTAATGACGGGTAAGCTTATTGTTTTAGATCACCGCCGCCTTCTAATTTAATGGATTGCCCATAATTAACTCCTAACGCATCGAGAAAAAACACATCAAATCCACCCCTTCGTGATAACTGCCTCTGTATGAAATATGAGGTGCCCCGACAAAATAACGGTCCGCGCTCGGGTGAAAAGAAATTTGAAAATATGTCTCGATTTTTACCAGATAAGAAAGTTGTGTAAATAGGCGATATTTTTCTCATACCTAAACCTTTTCACCCTAATTTCGTTTGCGTAAGCGTTTGATAACAAAAAAGTTTGTAACAGCCATCCAATTAGTTTAAGAATCCGCACAGAAGCGCTTCACCGACCCTAAATTTTTCTCAATTAAATGTAAAACTCGACCCAACACAGGCGGCAATATAAAATTTAAGAGTCTATACAATTCGCGCAACACAAATTTTTATTACTTTAGATTGGTATGTAAACAAAAAGTACAAATTAGCTAGGCTCAGGAGAAGATGACACTGTCGTCCGCGATGCGTCCCACTTGGGACACAAGGGTGTAAAAAGTAAAACAATAAGGATTCCGTGCTGTTGCAAGGGGATATTTATTGTTAATGAAAATGGCTGGATTTGAACTAACGTCTTGTAACTAAATACCCTCTCACGGTTAAAGCGGGCACTAATTTGGTTTTTATAGCGCGTCCTTAATTTGATTTGGCGGCATCGCGGCCTCTCCACTATTGCCTGTAGGAGCAATTAATTTGGTCGGATTATATTTTTTTTCTCTCGGCGCCCAGTGCGAACCCTGCGATCCTCTCCCGTGACTCCCGAGGTTGCTTACGCGCCCGCAACACGATCGAATGGCGGAGGAAAAAATAAAATAAAACTTAAGCCCCGTTTAATTTGAAGGGTGGTTCTGGGCTATTAAAGTAACACGCTTATGTATTGCAAATTATATTGAAATTTGTCTTCCATTACTGAGCGTCTTCCTCACACAAATGTTGCCCGCATTACGAGTGGGAGATTTTTATTCCCCGCAACGCCCACCCTTGTCTCCCGGTTTTTTTACATCGGAAGTTTCGTGGTTCTTTTTTTTTGTCGCTAATTAAAACTCTTCCACGCTGTTTCTTCAGAAAAACGTGATCCGATCAATTAAATTTTAGGAAGCGTAAGCCGTCTCGAAATTTACTTACTTCTATATAAAAGCAATTTTCTTGTAAGGGGTAGTATCAAAAAATAATTCACCAAATAAAGGCTCGCATTAACGAACATTTTTTAAACGGTCTTTAGTTTTCTTTTATATCTAAGACTTTTTATTACTAAAACAAAATACGTCAAAAGAATATAAGACATAATAAGGCATTTGCAAAATTTTACCATGCAATGACCGATATGTCGGCAGAAATAGAAGATTCGTTTGCGAGTGCGCAAGAACGTCTAACCACGCGCGCTGTTGTTTTGAACATTGGAGACAGTTCTCATTACGTTTTCATTTACTATAAGATAAATGAATAATTTACAATTGTAAATATTACATTACAATAGAAATATAATAATATATTATCTAGGTTTAACTAGACAAGACAGTATTAGGAATGAATATATCGGAAAAAGGAGAGCTCCGGTGACCAAGAAATTGAAGTACACTAAGTTAACGTGACATGAGTATTTTACGAGAAGGCATGAAAGTTATATAACTATAGAATAATATTAAGTACGAAGCTAGGCGAATATAAGAGAAAATTGTGTGCATGGATTATGTGATATTTTTATAAATGTTATGAAAACTCAGATTACAGAGGTGACTGGAAGAGGAGTACCTAGAAACTAGTTTAAGCCCTTAGGTTCTGTACAAAATCGAGCTGTGAGAATCATTGATAATACGAAGTCTAAGGAAAAACTTCGCCTCCTTATGTGGATTCTATCGTTTGTATAATGGGATATGTTCTGAGGAATTGTGTGATATGGTGCCTGTGACAACCATTCACCATATGACCGTCGTCGACAAGAAATTCATCCACACATCTTGAAATAATTGGAATCAAAATAGTCATGGGCAGTAAATGTTAGAAAAGTTTTCTTGTGCGAAATCTTCACTTGTAAAATATTCTCCCTGCTGAAATTTCTCAGTAGACAATACCATGGGATTGTTCAAGAGGTGAGGACAAACTTTTTTTTAAAAGATTGGTGACGCGCACGTGATGTATTCCATATTGCAAGTACCCAAAATCTGCGGTGAACTCATCCTATTCAGCGGACTGCACGCATGTATGTCACTATTGTGATCATCATCATATTTTTTTTCTTTTCTAACTGACCTATGCTATTGGCCATGTGTGGGCTTCACAGCTTCACTGAACTACAATCATCATCATCTCACTCTTATTCCACTTAAGTAGGTTCGGCACAACATGTTTTTCTTTTCCCCTCTTTGTGGTATCTATATTTTATTTAAATAAAAATGAAGTGCTTAATGTATGTAAGCGTATGACTTCAGAATGCCTGCACCTATTTGAATTTGGAAAATGTTTAAAAAATCGTACAGAAAAGTGAAAAATATGAATTAAAAAATTTTATATAAAAAAGTGAGCGTGTGTCTGAGGCAGATGACAATAGGGAAATCTTCATAAATATTGACATGCAGTTGTAGTTGTTCATTTTCCATTTTATTTCATTACATGGTCGTACTGTAAAGTGAAATTTTGGTCTAATTTTCTGCATTAGTACCTACATCTGTGCAATGCCAATGACCACGCCGGGCAGCTAATAAAAATATTATACTAAAAATATTCCTATTCTACAATTAAATAACGAAGTATAAAGCCAATTGTTTTTACAAAATCACTATTAATTTGTAAATATATGTTTTCTTTAAAATGTATTGTAATATATGTTCAACGTATTATATTTTATGTATAACATACACACTAACAAACACATGTAACAAAACATAATATATTTGAAAGATTTGCAAAAGAAAATTGCATTGTATAAAATGACTCCAAACAACAGCATGCGCCCTTCAATCAATGAAGATAAAGGTAGGAGCAATTTGTGTTTGATTGATGCCCGATCACCACCAGTAGTAGCCAGGCAGTGGGCACTGCGAGCACGCGCTGAATTAAATGGAAATCAATAGAAATCGTCTACGTGACCAACGACCCTTCATCTCGCCGACATCGAATCTCTACTAATGCTGAAGCATAACTTTTTACTCTTTATATATTTATGGTACGTTATTTAATACCATGTAACTACGATCGTCTATATAATAAAAGGTTCTATAATTAGGTATAGCGTATAACTGAATTATCGTATAGTTATTAACCACCGCGTTGTTCCATAAATTTCAATGTATATTTCGCTAAATTAGCTGTTTTTTTAAACTTATAGATTTTTTTGCGCCTTGACTACAATGTCAATTAATATTGAATGACAATATTGTCTAAGATGGTAAACACATTAAGCCTAGAGGTGGAGACTGACTCCCAGGTGCCACTGCCGCAATAGGTGTTAGAAGACAGATTTTTAGTTAATAGTGGTAGTTAGTTAAGCAGGCATTGATAAAGCCCTTCAAGCATACTACGGTATCATCACGATGTTTTTCTTTACAGTCTCATTCGCAATGATTCGAACCTTTCATTGAACAAATGTGTACAATCCTCGGCTTCATCTCCATTTTCCAAAAATTACAAATTATTTTAAATTAAAACATATTTAGACTTAGTTACTTTTTAGCTTTTATGTTTGTCCAATTTTGTTACTGAATTTTTGCATCGCACTGAACCATCTCATGCAATAATGCCAGAATAAATTAATACTTGAAACATATACATTCAAGTAATATATATTTTCTTTGACTACCCCCTTGCGAAAAAAAAAATGTTATTTCAAGTTAAAACTTCTATATTTGATAGTAAGCTATGTAGTTGGGAAACATTTTATTAATTTTTACTTGATCCGTATCATCATCATCATCTTAGCCTTATCCCACCTAAGTACATGTTAGTGTTGTACATGGCACAACATGTTTTCCTTTTCCACTCTCCTCTGTCAGATGTCATCTCAGTATTCACACTTTTTATACACATATCGTTTTTCACACAATCCATCCATACCTTTTTCGGTCTTCCTCTACTCCTATATCCGTCCACTTTCAAACTCAAAACTTTTCTTGTTACATGACTTTCATCTCTTCTCATAATATGCCCGTACCATGCTAACCTACTACTCCTCAACTTCTCTGTCACTGGTGCTATTTTCAAACTTCCTCTGATATACTCATTCTTAATCTTATCCATCCTTGTTCCGTATATTCTTATAAAATTCGCTAAAGTTACTACATGTAATCCTACGATAAGATAACTAAGCGTTAAAACGGCGATATCCCGTGAAAATTAAAACTTTATCCTGAAATCAATAAACCCAAGGAAGTTAATATGACAAGTCTTTTACAACTCCGCTGAGTCAGCTTTCGAACTTTTTTTTTACCGTCTAGGTTTAAGCGTTGGACTGCAACCTTACCTGGTTTTAAATGGAAATATGAAGCCGATGATGGTAAACACGATAAAGCTAGAAAGGGACTACTAGCTCATGACTGCAGCCACCGGAACATTTCTGTATACATATATTTTGAATTACAACACCATCATCACATCAGCCTGTAAGAGACCCACTACAAGGTCATAGGCCTCTTCCCGAAGGAAGGTATAGTCATAATCACCACGCCAGCCCAGACATATTGGCGATATCATACTCTGAGAAATCCACATTCTATATTTTCCCACATATGGTGGTACTACAAGAACATTTCTGAGGTTTAGATTTCCTGACGATGTTTTTTTTCACCGTCAGCCGATAATGTGTATTTACAACGTACGTATATTAACAATTTTTAAATTATTAAATATACGTGAATTACGTAAAATTCGTTTGTACATGCCGTGGTTCGAACCTGCGGCTAACGGATTGATATTTCACCGGTCGAACCATTCGACCGCCATCAGATATTTTGAACTTGAGGGCATTAACTAACCAGGTAAGTTTAGAAAAAAACCTACCACCATATTTTAGTTTCATCATGATGTTTTCCTTCACCGAAAGCTCCACCTAATTGCAGGTACTCGAATCTATGTCGATCGATTTAGTGTCCCACCACACTACTACCGATCCAAACTCTTCAAACATATATACCAACAAATAAACAGATACTTTACAATTAATCTTATTATACACTATTGTTACTTTTATTATATGAATATTCTCAATATAATATCTATACATGGTATATACAATAGGTATTCAAATATGATTATTTATATGTAGATTTTTTTTACTTATTCATTCTAAATACTTATTTCAAACTATAAGTATAAATTTAGAAACTATTCATTGTACTATATATATATATACCTACACTGCATCGTACTCTGGCAACGTTTGTACCAATCCAAGACTATTGCAATTGCAACCAAGATGTCATAGATCTAAAAACTATCGGGTAAACGATTTCTGGATTTATTTGATACAATTTTATGGATGGTACTTTACCAATAAAAAGAAAACATTTTTTTTATAGATTTCAATTATGTTCACTCTCATATCAGCCTGCCTGCGACTTCGTTCTCATGAAAATGATCTTACTGCTTAATAGGGCCTCCGTATTGTTTCTACATTCATTGTGGGCTGCATTTTATTTATGTTTATTGAACCCCTATTATCTTTTTAACTAAGATACCTCTGCCAAAATTTGTCATTCCTACTTAAGTTTCATAAAAAGGCGTAATGATATTTGGCTTAGTTAATACTAATCAAAATCGTCAATCTGCTTGTATACGCCTTGTACTCGTTAACATGGACAAATATTTTTTGATTGAGGATGATGACTAACCAAGCGAAAACTAAAATATAGCTTAACCAAGTATATTTAATAAAAATAATCGTACTTATCGTCTCATGTAATAGAATATTATTTCAACAAGAAGTCGCTTCTACAAAATAAATTGTTTTAATCTATATTCCAATTCTTGGAACACGTCCACAGAAAATGCTTCTCTAAGGCAGCACTTCCTTCGATTGTCGGAGCACGATGATTGATCAATCAATGTATTAGGAAGAACACCTTAATTGACGCAATTTCGTATGTTTATTTGTACTGACGACCGCCTCGGGTTCACGGAACTGATCAATTACTCAATCGTACCTATGCTAAGGTACATTGTTTTTAAGTACGGGTTACCTGTACATTTTATTACATTTAACAGAAAAAAAACTTTCGTTGACATAGTAATAGTCATACAATAAAAATAATATTTTAAAATATTTATTTAGTTTTGATCTTTTTCTTTTAATTACAATTAACTTCAATTAATTAATTATTCTTTAAAATGCGTGTGTAATCTAAATAATAAATCAGTACGCATAATTAAACATATTTACAGCATATAATTTTAATGTATATCTCAGAAGATATAGGAGCAACAAAAATAAATTGTATCGAACTCTTAAGTATAAAAGCGGCAGAAATGTATATTGCACCCATGCGAAGCCGAATGGGTTGCTAGTACATTTATGCTATACATATCTACACATAATATTCATATTAAAAAAATATAACAAATAATTTCGTAAATAACTATTTCCAAATTCTACAAAGTAAAATCAGAAAAACCATATTAGCTGAGTCATAAGTATCATGAATTGAAAATTTCTATAAGGAACTCAATCACCAAATGACTGTAAAGAAATCGCCCTAGAGCCTTTTATCTCCTAGTGAAACATTACGCGACCATTTTATATAGTAGTTGGTATGGTTACATAGTAAAGCAATATCTACAAAAGGACAAATATCGTTGCAAATAAACGTTTAACTTTATGGACTCGAAAGATATTACCGATCCGTGATCTTTTTCTTTAGTTTTGCGTTTCGCCCGGTTGGCTATCTTGGCGACATGTGGCGGGAGATTTAGGCGGGGAAACGTGCCCCGCTATATTAGATTATGTCGAAATGAATTGAGCGCTACTATTGGATATGTTTATTGACGTAGATTTGCGATCAGAGGAACGAACTGATATTTCATATTGTTATTAAAGGCGCAGCGCCCCTTGCGGACGTGAGTTGAGTCCTCGAGTACCATATGCCTGTTGGCCCGATACGCCACCCAATTATGGACCTATCGTT
>JAQQSE010000391.1:0-39927 GCA_035772565.1 Antheraea assamensis
CGTTTATATCATCTACGCTTCTTGAGCATATGAGCCAAGTACAAGTAATATAAATTGGAACGAGGTACTTGAAATGTAAAATTGTTAAATATAATACAATGCTACAGGAGTAGGTGTGTCATACTTACAAATTGTTTTGAAAGATCATTTATGTAGCTGTACATCTTCTTATAATTTTAAATTTTCCTTTGATATCATAAAAAAAAACCGCCCGGTGCCGCAAGTAGCAGCTAGTTACCAATATAATTAATATTCGATAATAATTCAATATTATACGTTACTTTTTGGTATTTAAAAAAATGAAAATAATTGTCAATGCAGCGTACCACTTTCTGGGACTGTTTTATAAGAGGTGACAGTTTTAATATTACACGATACTAAAAAAAATCTGTAAGATATCTAATTTTTTTTTATTTTGCCGAAATATAATTATCGTGTAATGGATCTCAATCACTTTACTCTTATGCTCCACACTTTATAAATTAAAGAAAAGCATAATTGTAACGGGTTGCTAGTATAATAAAAGTGTAAGTATCTATTGTTCGTTCACTCTACTATTCGAATCGACTGTACTTATTTCGAGATACTTAAAAAAAAGACTTTTCCATGCGTATCTATATTTTTTATCATCGTGTCTTTCCGTAGGGATAAGCAACTATAATTAATTGGGTACACGGGGGCTAGTTAAAATTAAATAATAAATTTTAAGAGTTCAAAATGTAAAGATAAAAATACAATTATAACGATCACAATCGATGAAGACACGGACGAAGGTAACAAAGAGACAAACATTTACACGAAATACAAGTCGCGCGGTACTAGCTGGTATATTATAAATCTATTTACTGGTTTCATACCAATTAAAATGAGCTATTTCGTACAAATCATTTACTTTAACATGTAATTAAAACATTGTTTATTTAACTCGTAAAAAGTCAAACAAATATACTAAAATCTCAGTAATTAACTGTATCGTAATAACGAGGGAAAATGATATGTCGATAATGAAAACTGTATTATTTTACAATTAAACTTTAAATCTACAAAATAAGTTACAACAAAACGTACCAAAATTAATTTGCTTTGTATATAATATTTATGTCTTGTAGCGGATCCTATATTTTTTTTGTCCACCTGTATACATTGACAGCGGAATCCATTATAGATAATAAGTAATTTTCTGTCACCTATATATAACATTTAAATTATTGTAAAGAAACTGTATAATTTTGTAACAATTCAAATAAATTACAACTTATATTTATTAATTAAAGGATAAAGTGATAGTTCCAGAACGTAGTTCATAGTTCGGTCACATTATTATGTCATAGGTACAACGTAATGTGATAAGGCCATCGAACCCTCGTCGCGATAAACGCGTTTATATTATGCCGACCCGAAACAAATATCGAGCGGCGCTGCGGACGGCGGCTACGGAGGGAGGTGAGGGAGGCACTGCGCGGGAGCACATTGCGCGGGCGCACAGTGACGTGACCTTGAGTTATATGTGATCACGAATTATGCTTGATATTAAGAGACTTCTAATTTTATTATGTGTTGTAGATTGTGTGGTACTTAATAATCTGTAGGAGTATTACTAATAATTTTATAAACTATAATGAATGTGTAATGAAATAATTGTCATGTACAAAATATCATGAAGAACTCTATTTCTTCGAAAAATAATTAAGAATTCTATATTTATAACATCCAATAGTAGTAATAGCCTAATAATTTTGGAATGATAGCGATACTTATGGGTACAAAAATTATTATGATCCACTTAATTTATTCATTCTTATAATTTTTGGTATATCGTACTTTTTTCCTTTGAAATCCGTTGAACTTATAAAGTACCTTGAAATGAAACAGTGTTTCTCATTTCGAATAATGAAAAAGAAGAATAGACCTACATTACAATTATAAGACGTATCGACTTAAATGACTTGGCAAAATTTAAGTGTGCCGATAGTGTACTTTGCACTATCTGGCAACGTCGCGATTTCTCAGGACGTTTGAAACGGCCAACTACAAAAGTTACGAATTACGACGTGCGCGCTGCGTTTTTGCCCACGAAAGTGCACGGAACTACGAAAATATACTCTACAGGCACATGCGAGTGAAAACGACGACCAATTTTATTTTTTAATTTTAACATATTTGGAATCAGCAGAGCGCGGTGAACACGATAAAATGTGTCTCCCCTCCTGCGTCCATATATGGGACGTCCGATGCAGATGGACGCAATACTCAATGCAATTTTGGCCATACAGGACGCACGTCAGTTAATGGTCTATAATATTATATATATATATATAAATATATATATTATATATATATTATATATATATATACATCCCGGGAATGAATTTCCGTCCTTATATATGCTAACATACTGACGTCTGGCACTTCTACTTTAGGTAGAAGAAAAATCTCTGCGAAGGTCGGTTAATTAATTAATTTAATCGTATGAAAACGACTTTTTATTCCAAAATATTATAACCTGTTAATATATAATTATACGTATATCACTGACGACATGGCAAACTCTCGGCACTCCCACCCGCACTTCAATCCTATAGCGTCTGGATATACTAATTATTATCTTTTATTTAACGGATTCTGGTAACTCCTAAAACAATGCGATGTTGCCAAACTTCCTACGCAGAGCAGTGCGGTATATTATATCCGTACTCTTCACTCAATAAATCTAATTTCAAAGTAGACAAATTTGGTTTAGGCAATTTTATAGCCGGAATAATGATTTTTTTATAGTAATTTATCACTATTTTTACGCAATTAATTACAACTTATAGAAGTTGCTGTACATTACTTGTTGGCCGATATTATTTATTTTAAAACGATGATGACTTAATGGTAGACGTGCTTAGATACCGCGTTGCTCGGTGTAGATTCAAACTCCAGCAACATACCGGATTTTTTGTAGGATAAAAGTCAGGTATATTATAATGCCCATCTGATCATGCTCTGGTCAACCTCGAATTAGAAATTTGCCATCAAAGACCTACAGATGTGTCCAGCAGCTGCAGTTGAGAGCCAATCCATTTCAACGTTTTTACTAGCTTACCATCTTAAGCCACGTAGTCACTTAATATTAGGTGAAATTATATTCAAATACTAGCATATTTAAAGCATATAACAAAAAAGTATTCAACTGAAGTTATGGCGGCGTACGAAAAAGCAAACAATATTTGATCACCTATAGGTATGAAAGGGACAGCACATCACGTTGCTCTCGCACAAGGTCACACACAGTAAGGACAATTAATGTCCCA
Source organism: Antheraea assamensis (assembly GCA_035772565.1). NCBI lineage: Eukaryota > Metazoa > Arthropoda > Insecta > Lepidoptera > Saturniidae > Antheraea > Antheraea assamensis. Next base: position 3,297 of record JAQQSE010000391.1, read on the forward strand.
AATTTACGATTATATCTCTTATGTCCACGTCATAAAGTACACTTTATTTTACTATTGTCAATCGGGACCCTTTATTGGGGCCTTATTGGTACGGTCGTCTTATAATTTGTGATTTATATCGCTCCTAATAATAATGATTTAAAATTTAATGCAATACTAGTAAATTGTACCAATAATGTCCAATTTTATTATGGTTTTAGAAGTTTTCTCATTCAATCAATATTCGTTTGTTTTTATTACGATTTGTGACAATAAATATTACTAGTACAATAATTATCTGAAAAGCTTAGTGCGTATTCGAAATATTTCGATGGTTTTTTTTTTATTTTGATACATAAATATACTACAATTTGTCCGTGGCTTGTCCGATCGCTTTTTATATACTAATTATTTTTGTTTCTTTGTTTTATGTTACTAAAACATAGATCTATTTTATTGTTTCTAAACGTATTACTAGTAATTTTATCGTTGTTAATGTTGCAAAATAAACTTAAAATCGGGACATTGAATAAAATTTATTATTATATTTATATCGTAAGTCGATATCGTGATTTAATATTACACGCCACAAAAAAAAAAAAATGTTGAAAGATATTAACACAGCTTCATTGAACTGTAAATATGAAAGTCTATATAATGAATCCAAATCCTTTAGATACTTGTGATGCACGCGTAGGTAGTTGTGACGGGGTGATAGTATGAATAAAATTAAAATGTTTATTGTTTGTTTGTTCTAACCTCATAAACTACTGAAGTGTTTTCGAATTGACTTAGAAAATATGTATTTTAAAATTTTTATATAAACTATTAATTATTACGTTTTTCCATAGGATCAAAGCAACCATAATAAAATTAAACAGAGGTAATTCGAAATAAGTAAACATGTTAAACACTAACTACAATTACGAAAAAAAATCGCTTTTAATAAAATTCAGACGCGTATTTTCCATAAATACAAAAAAGAAAACAATTTCATTAGAAGGAAGTCGCGGGTAAGGCATACTATTTGAGTATTCATTTTATTCGGGTATTCGCCCATATTTACTATTCGAATAATGCTGGCCAAAGTATTCGAGATCTTCGAATAGTTGAGCAATCCTAATATAAAAGAACTATACACCTACATAACCCTGAGGAACTTTGTCATTCAATATAGCTGGAGAGGACAAGAACGAACATTTTACTATCACCGGCACTCTTAACTTGTAACATAATAAATCACATGTGAGTCTCAAGTAAAACAATATACAACTTCCTAACATCAATCGCCCTTACAAAGAAAGATAATGCAATAATTTTAGTCAATAAATATTGTATGTATCAATTTGTACTAATATCGACACAATATGTTTTTAAACTACGAAGCATGTGTTCTTATTAATAATTAAATTTGTAATTTTGTTATATTTCTTTGTCATGATTATTGCCTTCAAATTTGATTTATTTTCTAGTATGTCACGCCAAGAAAATCATTGATGAGAGTACTTATTAAATATTTAAAACTATGACTTCTGTGTTGTTCTTGCTGCAATACTCATTAATGTGCTTTATGTTTAAGCATAAAGCACAGGTTTAAGCTACACATTTTAAAAGGAAATGCTAGTTGACTAACATGTATTTGGCAATCTTTACATGTTAGTTAATTTTTAGTCCGGTAAAGCTGTGAAGGCCTCTCATGCCAACAGCGTAAAGCCAGTTCTCAAAAAAATGTTAGTCAATTATTATGTTGTCAATATGTATCTAGGTAATCGTGTTAAGGCAATTATAGGTATGATTGTTATGAAACAAGACTTACAGCATATTCATCGTTTTAGATATTCAATAATACAAAGGTATTCGAAAAACTCTTAAAAGTCTAATAGTACTGATAGTGGTATTCGTAAAACTCGAATAATATAATCAGATGAATATTGCATGCCCTAGTCGCGAGCGCACTAGCTAGTGTTTGAATAAATCTATTCACTGATTCTATACCAATTTAAACAATTTTTTTTATCAAAATGTAATATTTACTGCTACTCAGCCAGTAAAAAACAATTCATAATATACTAAAAGCTACATTTAGCCATGTTATATTAGCAGAAGACAATCTCTAAACGATGGTGAAAGCTGTATCTAAATTTGTTACGTAGTGTAGAAGAACTTGGAAAATACAGATAGCTGAGAAATAACTTTGTTCTGTAATATTTATAAATAGTAGCAGGCTTCAGAATATTATTACTTTAGTATCCACCTGCATACCCAAGTATCAATTAAATATCTTCCCGGGACCAATCGCCAATAGTTATAACATTTGCCAAACTGTTAAGTGTAGATATCTTTACAATGGAATACAAAGTTCTTTAAAAGGAGTAGTTTTCTATCACCGATGTCTATATATATTGAAAAAGATTTAATTATATAACGATTCGAAACATTCAAAATGTATCTCTATTATTTAAGCAATATAGACAAAATATAGGACCACATTGCATAATTACACCACATTATGATGTATTAGGCACGGCTAAATACAGTATGTTCAACGACCGTGCCTTTGAAGTAGGCATCAAAATTCATGTCTAAACCCCGCGAAAATCGCCAAAAAGCATGTCAGTGTCGTTTTTGAGAAACGCGGGGGTAATCTTTGACGTTATTTCAATAAACTTTGATAGATTTGTTATTATAATATGAGTACACTTAATTGTTCCGAAAACTATTATTCATATAAGCCACGAATTTAAAATAAAATACTCTCTCTGTATACAATATGACAAACGTTAAGACACTTTTTTATATTTCTCTGATTCAGGAAAGTTTAGCCCCTGTATTAATTTTTGTTTATGTAATGTATGTATGTATTTTGTATATCATGTATTTTGTTATGTAATGTATTAATTTTTTTTTTGGCATATATAATCAAAGTAAGTGGATAGTAATTAGATAAGAATCTGAAATGTCTGAGTGACTTTCTGAAATGATTTTTTCTAAGTTTAGTTTTATGCAAATAATTAATTACGTACATCGTATATTTTTCAATGTTTAGGGTTCACAGTTTGAAATAACGTCTACAATATTTTTTAAATATTTGACGCTACTTACAAATTTGTCCTCAAACATATAAGAAAAGTTGTAAAAGTAAAAATGAAGTTTATTTAAAAATTACTTCAATAAATTTAAGTCTAAAATTTTGTTTTTAATGAAACATATAGCATATAAACAACTATTAAAGAACAAAGCGTTTATCTGTGTTTTTTTAGCTCCTCTGAATTATCAAAGCAAAAGATTGTGATACGGTTTTCACTAATATTTGAAATATTATATGTATATTATATTCATATAAATCAATGATCTATTTCATAAAGGTAACCAAAAAGTGAACATTTTTATCTTTTACAAATTATTATAAAGTAATTTGTTATCATCAGCCTGTAAGAGACACACTACAAGGCGAATGGCTTCATTCTGATTGAAGGCATGGCCACAATCACTACGCCAGCCCACGATGTATTGGTGATTTTAATTAAACTCTGAGAAATCCATAGTTCTATGTTTTCCACATACAGAGGTACTAAAAGAACATTTCTCAGATTCAGATATCCCCACGATGTTTTCCTTCACAGTTAACCGATAGTGTCACCAATTTGAATGAGTAATTGTTCGTGAATTCAGAAAAATTCATTGGTATATGCCGGATTTGCCGGACATCGGATTGGCATTCCACTGGTCAAACCACTCGACCACCACGACGCATTTTATACTTTTTTTTGTGTATGTTGTATTTGATAATTAAATAAATGAATCCTTATCCAATTATGTATATCTAGGTAACTAAATATAACTGGTATATATTGGTATAGAATGTTTAAATTGTCCATCTTGGCATATTGTTTGCATGAATGACTTAGAAGATATGATAATTTTAAAATTATGCATAACTAAATTAGTATTGGGTGAAGGTTACTATAAAACTTGTATGTCTTTGGTAATCTATAAATATTGCGTACTTATAATTCATCGTTAGTACATTATGCCTGTGCAAAACTGGGGTATTTATTAAGTCTTAAATATGTTACAAACAAGAAAATAATCGAATTATTAAGGTAGAATTTCCCGCGGCTTGTTAAATTAAATTTCGCGCCAACCGTCTAGTTAGCTAACGGTCGCGAAGGCATGGCTTATCGCGGCTATATCTTGTTGGTGACGTAATTACGTTAAAAGAATTTTACTTTGATAGTATGAATGAAGTCTACACGTTGTGTTGACTAAAGCAGCTATACGTGATGTATCAGTTAAAATAAACATTGTGACGGATACGCACTATAGTTTTTTCAGAAATCATTGACGTCTAGATTAGATTAGATTAGACTAGATTAGATTCAAAAAGTTATTTGATGTTTAATATATTTTTTAATTATAATGAAAATAAAACAACACCGTTTTGTTATCAAAATAATATACAACTAGGTTTTGATTCCGGCTTCGTCAATCTTAAAGTAGATTTGATTTATCCTTCAGCAACAATACTTTTTTCGGGACGAAATTTACCATATGTCCTTTTCTGTACTCCTGTTAATGAGTATGCAAAATATCCTGGTAATCGATTGAGCCGTTTAGGCGTGAAAACATAACGAACGAACAAACTCACCGTCACATTTATAATGCTAGTAAAAATAAGGAAGTAAAGATTAGGAATTTTTCATAATTTATTGTGATACTACGATTCCAGAGATTTAAAATTACGAAAACACAAATAAAATTATGTGTGCAAAAATAATTAAGAAGCTTCTTTAAACTCGATGAGCTGTAATTATCAAAGCATAAAAAATCTGTTATACACCTGTGATGCACATGTTAGTATATTTTATCGAAAAGATGTTGGTGTAGATACCCGTATAAATGAAAGTCTTCTATTATGTGTCCATACTAATTTTCGAATCGGCTGAATTGATTGCGATGAGACCTAAAATGAAAACTTTAAAGTAGTGATATATGTGTGGGTAAAGCAACAACGATAAAATTAAGGAAAGAAAGTTTATAATCTGTATCAGAATCAGAAGACTTAAATAGTAAGGTAAAATTTCAATCAGAAAAAGAAGTCCGCTCATGAATCCATATAACACTCATGAAACAAAAGACATTGTTGCAACATTTCAACATAGTAATTATAAATTACTATCTATTTCTATGAATATAAATATATATTTTATATAAATATAATATACATATATAATACATTAAACTATTTGAAATAAATTATTAAAAAGATACTGAAAACCGTATCGAAAAGTGACATTGTTTTATAATATTTCAATATTATTTATAGATATAATTTTTTTTTGTTTTGGAACTGGCTGCACTGTTCGTTTGGTAAGGCCGCTACAGTTTCACCGGACTACGGGAATAATGTATTAAAATCCAATACATAGTTTATTAGCACTCACAGACACAGAGACGACTCGAGAAACGTCTTTATTCTGTAATATTTATTTTAGATCGCAATGCGTTCAAAAATAATATTTTATCAATTAGACACACTGACTCTATATCAATTTGATATTTTTCTGTAGCCCATTACATTTGAAGCGCATTTATTGACTTGTTTATTACGAAAAAATAGTAGAATTCAAAATTTACTAAAAAAGTAATTTCCTATCAGCTATAAGTAAATATTACTAAAGAAATATTTAATTACTATCCGCTATAAATAGAAATTATCTTTGTTGCTTCAAACAATAAAGTCTAAGTCTAAGAATGTTTTGCATATATCGGTCATATCGTTACGTAATAATAGGCACAGCTGAAAGTGAGGTGAATAAACTTCGACCATTACAAAACCGTTGGCTTGTCTTTGGCGCTCACTGGCAAGGGAAGGCCCGCCCCTGGCCGCACCACAGCGATAATGTTTTGGCGGGAATTGCTTGCTGAATTATACCTCATGTTATTAAAATTCAATACTTTGAAAAGTTTTTAAAACCATTACTGGTTATGTTCATGTTCTAAAAAATAATATTCTATTATTAAACGTAACGTACGTCTAGGTAATTTAAAACTCAAAATGTTAAGAATTTGTTCAGTTACATTATGACGTCATACCGATTAACCGTCGAATTACTCGGCACAAGGGGCATGAAAGCGGCAGAGGCGGGAAGGACAAAAGATGCGCTTGTTCTGTTTAGGCGCGAAAGACTGTTTAGAGATATTATGAAATATTCGGTTGATTACTCACTACCAAATATCTTTACTTTTATAAAGTGTTTATTGTTATTGGTAATCGGGTCCGAATATACGTCTAAGCTTAGACATATTGATGCATGTAACATATTTTTATAAGAGTATCTCAATCAGAATGATGTCAGTTTTAATATTTATTACATTGCTACTTGGGTGCAATGAAGAAATATAACATTATTGTAGTACAATTTTATTTATGAAAACAGTTTATTCAATGCGTCATGCGTTCAAACAAAGCTTTTTTAAATATCAGTATCTAGTTTCGTTTTAGTTTTTTTGTCTATACAATGTTTAAAACAGTAAAAACTTAATATAACTATCGATAATAATCACACTATTCATAGACCAATGAAGTTTGAAATACGTTATAATTGCTCATTTTTATTTCTTTTATAATTACTAATTAAACATTAATTCTAACAAACCTAAGCCTGTACAAAATTAAAGAGAATGTTATCAAATGAATTACGTAATGTTAAGCAACACATTACATCTTATCAATCTCAATGTCTATTTATCTATCGTTACAATTTAACGTACAATATAAAATTAACTACGAGATCCCATGACGGAATATTTGAGAAGTGTTTACATTAATTGTTATAAAATAATGATACTACGGTGTAATTAACACATAGCTCTTATTAGCATTACGGTTAAATTACGATGTAATAATCTACCAGTTATAGTGTTTTATCCATAACTCCGCGATTGCGTCATCGAGCAACGTTACATCACCCTGTCATATTTACGCGGGTAAAATTTTTTGATTAGCATGTTGTGAGGTTCTCTGGGGTACTTATATACCCGCATATATATTGCGAAGTTTCTCTCTGGAAAATGTCTAGAATATCTCAGCGGTTAGTATAAATATACTACAGGGGCAGGTTTTATTTCAATTGTATTGATAAACATTGCAAATATTATTAAAATTAGTTATTTATAATGAACTTCAAGCTTAATCAGTTTTATGTACAAAATAATCTCATCCCTAGGTTAGCGCCATTATTGATCGTATTGTGCGCGTGAAATAATTTCACGAGACTAATATCAACGGTTTCTACACACGTGTTGATTAAAACTTGCATGTCATGGTGAGTACAAATAAATATCGTTCCGGCATACGTTTTTGAGTTTGTTCAGAAACTTTTGACGTGACCTTGACACTGGATTTAAAAAATTATTTTAAGCTTAATATTATCTTTTAATTACAATGAAAGAAAAAAAAATATGGTTTTACCATAAAACTTATATATGTTTTTTTTTCATAAATTTCAATACTAATAGTATATTTGTAAAGCTCATACTATTAAATATACAAAACTGAATTTTAATCAGTTTTTTATTATAATTTTAATAATTCTCACATATAAAAACTCATTGTATTGTTACGTCATGATTATCGCATTTTGGTATCAGCTGCAGTGTTTGTTGTAATCAAGCAGAGCTATAGATATAAATATTTGACTGGAGTCGCGACCAATATGCAAATGTTGATAAACCGATCATAGCGAATTGTTGTAGTTAATCGTAACTGCTACCTTATAAATATGTTTACTTATGTAAATTTTATATCTGTGTTATATTTTTCTTGCATTAAAATATAGGCATATCTCTAACGCTATCTTTTAATTATTAAGCTTCTTGAGTTATATCTAAATAACATAGAACAAAAATGTTTATCTTGAAACGCTTACAGAAAGTTTGCGAAGGTATATGTCTATCACCCAAAGATAACCTTAATACTTATAAAAAAATATTAAGGTTATTAGTACAACAATATTTTGAACATAGTAATTAATTCTTATTGAATAATCCAATTATTGTCAATTGCATCGCATAATTTTCTATGATTATCTTATAAGATATGACAGGTTTAGTATTACAGGATACAAAAAAAATGTTTCGTAAAGATATAACTGTACAAGACAAAAATGCAATTAAACAAATTAGAAAAACCGTTCACAATCTATCCAGCAACGAAGAAGGTAACAAAGAGAAAGAAACTTTTTCACGCATAGCAACTCACGGGTAGTAGCCAATATGTATATAAATCTATTTATTGGTTTTATAACAGTTATACCATACATTTCATTATCGTTATATTCATTACCATTTCGTACCAATTATCAGTAACTTTCCTAGAGATAATTAAGTACACATATATCTTAACAACATGAAGTAAACTGAGTAGTATTAATGTCTAGCGCATAACGACAAGGAACACCCTGCACAAGAACGTATTTCCCGCCAACACGTTATACCATGTCCGTTGCTCTGCTCCCGCGCAATGCCTCCCGCCCCCCGCTCCCCTCGGCCTTTGTCGCCACCCGCAACATGAACGATCGTTATTTTCAGTTGATATCGACATTACATCATAAGCGTTTACCGAGTCGAGTGTTCAATGACCCGAATACATTCCATTTAACAAATGACATAATAATATAGCCGAACTGTGCACTACGTTTCTGATGTCAGTTTATCAGTTACTTTAGAATAATTCGAAATATGTACATATACATGATATTAAATTACTTAATTTAGTAAATTCTAGATTCCACAGTAGCCAATTATATAATAATAATTTAAGGCCTTCTTCACTCTATAAATACAATATTTAAAATAAAACAAAGTCATAGTTCGTATCTTTGTTGTACCTTTATTTGTAAAGTACGTACCGAATTTTAATACACTTTTAACTGAAGATTACAATATTACTCCTGCATCTGGTATGATACAGCTAAGCACTGAGATTTCAGTATATTTGTATAGTTTTACGTACTAAATAGGCAATGTTATAATTAAATTTTAAGTAATTGATTCGTACAAAATAACACAACTGTTTTCATTACGTCTTGTCGTAAGAAACATTCCTAGTACAATAATTGACCGAAAAGTTTAGTGCGTGTTCATAATATTTTCAGTAATGTTTCTTTAGATTTGATATATGAATATACTAGAATTAGCCCATGGCTTTGCGCGCTTTTTTATGCAAAAAATATTTTTGACTCGTTGTTTTATCTCATTAAAATATGGGTTCATTCAATTATTTCCGAGATATTAGTACTCAGTTTATAGATTATCATTTTTGAAATGACATATAATTCCAGTGTACAAAATTAATTTAAAATCTGTACAGTGAATGAAATTGCATTTTTATTTATGATCATCATTATAAAAATAGTTAAAAAAATAGAATTGTTATTATTGATATTTATACAGATTATAGTACTTTTTAATTTAACAGGGGTAACATTATTGACTGCTGTTGAAGAAAAACGTCGTGAGAAAATCGGTACGTAGGGAATGTTGAGGAAAAGGAATAATGGAACGAATAAGAAATGTGAAATTCTTTATACTTAACACAACTCTACGTCGTGGGTTGGTAGGGTGCTTACGCACATACCTTCCTTTGGAAAGAGGCCTTTGACCTTGCAACGGGTCGCTTATATGCAGATGTGATATCATTGTACAAAATTTTATTAAATAGATTGAGTAGATGCTTTACCTATTTCTGTATTCATTTACAATTCTTCTTCGTTATTATTAAGAAATGATATTAGTTTCTCATGTGACTTCATTGGAATTGATTTATTCGTATTTTAACTCCGGGAATACTAACAGATAGTTAAATTTATTTTTTTACACCGTAGTTGACCAGTGGCCTTTATTACAGGTATCTACAAAATAAGTTTCGAAATAAATAAATTGTACAATCTGAATTTCGAATTTAATAATATATTCAGAATCACTCAACAATTGCAGCTGGTAAGCTTTTCATTAATTACAAATACACGGGATGATTTCGAAATGCATGTAACCATACAAAAGTCAAAATTATTTTCTTTGAAGACAAAAAGTGATATACGAAATTATTTTGATAAAAATTTAGATAAAACATAAAGTGTGTATTTTAAATTCAGTACAAAATATAAATGTATGATTGATTCACTTTTTTAGCAATAATGTCTTCCATATGAAGGTTAGATGTTGTCGTTGACTTTCAAATTTATTCGACAAAAACATAAAATTTAATAAAAAAAAATATTAATACATAATTTATAAGTTTTATTTGATTCACAACTTGTTTTGTTTCACAACACTATCAATATTAATACACACAGTAAGGTTTTAGTTTAGGGAATATTAAGTAAAAGTCTTTATCTAACAATAAATAGGTTAGAGAGTAGACTTTGTGCAAATACATTTAATCATTATACTTTGAGTAAGCTTACAACGTCACCGTAGGTACTTACGAAATAACAAATTATAACGGTCATTATAATCAAACACGCGGAGCTGACTCATCACTCGCGTATTCAAATACCACGTCTGTGAGCAACTCGAAGAAAAATGTCCTTATGAAACTATAGTAATATGGGAGTTCATTTTATAAGTTCGCCTGGTTAGTTTCTTGTTTCAGTTTGAATATATTTTATTTTTCCAGCTAACTAACCTATTAGCCTTATAGGCCTTCACGGCTTTACAAAGACAGTTTGAAAATATTTTACTAAGTCTGAATGAGTGTAGTGTGGCAGACGCACTATATGTTTAAAGTATTTATGCTTTTGAACACATTAATATTTATTATGAGGCAATATTGTGGTTACAAGGTAAATCCTTTAAAAGTCAAGAGAATTTATTTTTTTCGGCTTATATAAACAAAGTAAGTGGATAGTAATTGGATAAGAATCTGAAATGTATGAGTGACTTTCTGAGATGACTTTTTCTAAGTTTAGTTTTATGCAAATAATTAATTACGTACATCGTTTCTTTTTCAATTTTTAGGGTTCACAGTTTGAAATGACGTCTACAATATTTTTTAGATATTTGACGCTACTTACAAATTTGTCCTCAAACATATAAGCAAAGTTGTAAACGTTATAATGAAGTTCATTTAGAAATTACTTCAATAAATTTAAGTCTAAAATTTTGCTTTTAATGAAGCATATAGTATATAAATAACTATTATAGAATAAAGTCGTATTTCGTGTTTATCTGTGTTTTTTTAGTAGATTAGAACTTACTAAATAAGTTATTGCGTGAAGGTAACTACGTAACTTGTACGACTTTGGTAATTTATAAATGTTGTTTACTTATAATGCGACGTTAGTGCATTAAGCCTGTGCAAAACTGGGGCATTTAGTAAGTCTTGAATATGTTACAAAGAAGAACATTTTTGAAATAAAATTTCGCGCAAAGGGTCTAGTTAGGTAACGGACGTGAAGGCATGGCTTATCACCGATGTATCTTGTTGGTGACGTAATAACGTTAAAAGAATTTAACTTTGGTAGTGTGAACGATGTCTACACGATGTGTTGAATAGAGCTGCTGTACGTGATGATCAGTACAAATAAACATTGTGACGGATATGCGCTATAGTATTTTCAGATAAAATAGATGTCTACAAATATCAGATTCAAAAGGTTATTTGAAGCTTAATAATTATTTTAATTATATTGGAAATAAAACAACACCGTTTGCTTTCAAACTGATATACGACTAGGTTTTGCTTCCAGCTTCAACAATACTTTTTTCGGGACGAAATTTACCATATGCCCTTTTCTGTACCCTAAAAATGTGTGTGCAAAATTTCCTGGTAATCGATTGAGCCGTTAAAGCTTGAAAACATAACATACAAACAAACTCACCTTCGCATATTTAATGTTAGTAAGGATAAGGAAGTAAAGATTAGGAATTTTTCATAATTTCTTGTGATATTGCCATTCCAGAGATTTAAAATTACGAAAACACAAAAAAAGTTATGTGTGTAAAAATAGTTAAGAAGCTTCTTTCAACTCGTTGAGCCATAATTATCAAAGCGTAAAAATAAATCTAAATCGGTCATACACTAGTGATGGAGATATTAATATATTTCACCGGTAAGATGTCGTTGTAGATACTCGTATAAATAAAAGTGTCTATTATGTGTCCATTCTAATATTCGAATCGGCTGAACTGATTTCGATAAGACCTGAAATGAAAACTGAAAAAGTATTCATGATATCTGTGTGGGCACAGCAACAATTATCCATATAAGACGAGTAGTTCTCATGAAACAAAAAAACGTTGTTACATCATTTCAACATATGATTGTCTAAGTCCAAGATTCTATTGCATAGATCGGTCATATCATTACGTAATAATAGGCACAGCTGAATGTGAGGTGAATAAACTTTGACCGTTACAAAACCGTTGGCTTGTCCTTAGCGCTCACTGGCAAGGGCAAGGGGGGGCGGAGCCGGGCCGCTTCACAGCGGTAATGTTTTGGCGGGAGTTGCTTGCTGAATTATACCTCATTTTATTAAAATTCAATATGTTGAATAGTTTTTAAAACCATTACTGATGATGTTCATGTTCTAAAAAATTGTATTCTATTATTTAACGCAACGTACGTCTAGGTAATTTAAAACTCAAAATGTTAAGAATTTGTTCAGTTACATTATGACGTCATACTGATTAACCGTCGAATTACTCGGCACAAGGGGCATGAAAGCGGCAGAGGCGGGAAGGACAAAAGATGCGCTTGTTCTGTTTAGGCGCGAACGACGGTTACAAACTATTATGAAATATTTCGTTGATTAACATTACCAGACATCTTTTATGAAGTGACTATTGTATTGGTAATCAAGTCCGAACACACGTCTAAGCTTAGACATATTGATGCATGTAACATATTTTGATAAGAGTTTATCTCAATCAGAACGACGTCAATTTTAATATTCATGACATTGATATTGGTATACAATAATGAAAGACAACATTATTTAAAAAAAAAATTTTTGGAAATATTTTCTTCAGTGTGTTTTCGCTAATTTCGATTACGCTTTGTAACACAAGGCATTTTTAAATATTAATATCTAGTTTCGTTTTAGTTTTTTGTCTATACAATATTTAAAACAGTAAAAACTTAATATAACTATCGATAATAATCAAACTATTCATAGACCAATGAAGTTTGAAATACATTATAATTGCTTATTTTTATTTCTTTCACAATTACTAATTAATCATTAATTGTAACAGACCTAAGCCTGTACAAAATTAAAGGGAATGTTAACAAATTACATCTTATCAATCTCATTGTCTATTCGTCTATCGTTACAATTTAACGTACAATATAAAATTAACTACGTGATCCAATGACGGGATAATTGGGAAGTGTTTACAATAATTGTTATTAAATAATGATACTACGGTGTAATTAACATATAACCCTTACTAGCATTAGCGTTAAATTACGATGTAATAATTAATTAGTATCAAATGTTTCTCTATATCCGGCTCTAATTACATATATGAAATGTGCTGATATGTCGTTGTGAGATACTGAATGATTTAGAAATTTACGTCTGCCTGGTATCGTGTTTATCGATAGCTCCGCGATTGCTTCAACGAGCATCATTACATCACCCTCTCATGTTTACGCGGGTAAAATTTTTTGATCGGCATGGTTTGAGGTTCTTTGAGTTACTTATATACCGGCATACATATTGCAAACTTTCTCTCTGGAAAATGTCGAGAATATCTCAGCTGTTAGTATATACTACAGGCGTAGGTTTTGTTCAAATTGTATTGATAAACAATGCAAATATTTTTTAAATTAGTTATTTGTAATGAACTTCAAAAACAATAAACGTAAAAATACTTAACCTTTTTTAACTTCTCTGAATTGTACAAGACAAAAATACAATTAATAAAATTATAAAAACCATTCACAATCTATCCAGCAACGAAAAAAGTAACAAAGACAAAGAACCATTATCTACTTACCACCTACTTGCCAATATATATATAAATCTATTTATTGGTTTTATAACAGTTATACCATACATTTAATTATCATTATATTCATTACCATTTCGTTACAATTATCAGTAACTTTCCTAGAGATAATTAAGTACACATATATCTTAACAACATGAAGTAAACTGAATAGTATTAATGTCTAGCGCATAACGACAAGGAACACCTTGCACAAGAACGTATTTCCCGCCAACACGTTATATCATGTCCGTTGCTCTGCTCCCGCGCAATACCTCCCGCCCCCCTCGGCCATTGTCGCCACCCGCAACATGAACGATCGTTATTTTCAGTTGGTGTTGGACATTATATCAAAAGCGTTTACCGAGACGAGTGTTCAATGACCCGAATACATTCCGTTATACCAATGACATAATAATATGGCCGAACTATGCACTACGGTTCTGTTGTCAGCTTATCAGTTACTTTAGAATAATTCGAAATATGTACATATACATGATATTGAATTACTTAATTTAGTAAATTCTGGATTCCACAGGTGATAATTATATATTAATATTTTGAGGCCTTCTTTAATCTATAAATACAACATTTAAAACAAAGTCATTTTTCGTATCTTTGTTGTACCTTTATTTGTATAGTACGTACCAAATTTTAATACACTTTTAACTGACGATTACAATATTACTTCTGCATCTTGTATGATACAGCTAAGCACTGAGATTTCAGTATATTTGTATAGTTTTACGTACTAAATAGGCAATGTTATAATTAAATTTTAAGTAATTGATTCGTACAAAATAGCACAACTGTTTTCATTACGTCTTGCCGTAAGAAACATTCCTAGTACAATAATTGACCGAAAAGCTTAGTGCGTGTTCATAATATTTTCAGTAATGTTTCTTTAGATTTGATATATGAATATACTAGAATTAGCCCATGGCTTTGCGCGCTTTTTTATGCAAAAAATATTTTTGACTCGTTGTTTTATCTCATTAAAATATGGGTTCATTCAATTATTTCCGAGATATTAGTACTCAGTTTATAGATTATCATTTTTGAAATGACATATAATTCCAGTGTACAAAATTAATTTAAAATCTGTACAGTGAATGAAATTGCATTTTTATTTATGATCATCATTATAAAAATAGTTAAAAAAATAGAATTACTATTATTCATGTTTGTACAGATTATACTACTTTTTAATTTAACAGGCGTAACATTATTGGCTGCCGTTAAAAAAAACATTGCGAGGAAATCGGTACGTAAGGAATGTTGAGGAAAAGGAATAATGGAATGAATAAGAAATGTGAATTTCTCTATGCTTAACACAACTCTACGTCGTGGGTTGGTAGGGTGCTCACGTGTATACCATCCTTTGGATAGAGGCTTATGACCTTGCATCGGTTTGCTTATATGCAGATGTGATATCATTGTACAAAAGTTTATTAAATAGATTTAGAATATTGCTTTACCGATTTCTGTATTCATTTATAATTCTTCTTCGTTATTATTAAAAAATGATATTAGATTCTCATGTGATTTCATTGGAATTGATTTAGCCGTATTTTTAACTCCGGGAATACTAACAGATAGTTAATTATATTTTTTACGTTATATTTTATCAGTGGCCTTTATAACAGGTATCTACGAAATAAGTTTCCAAATAAATGAATTGTAAACTCTGAATTTCGACCATTACAGAGATTTAAAATTACGAAAACACAAAAAAAGTTATGTGTGTAAAAATAGTTAAGAAGCTTCTTTAAACTCGTTGAGCTATAATTATCAAAGCGTAAAAAACAAATCTAAATCGGTCTCACACTTGTGATACACATATTAATATATTTCACCTATAAGATGTCGGTGTAGATACTCGTATAAATAAAAGTGTCTGTTATGTGTCCACCCTAATTTTCGAATCTGCTGAAAAGATTTCGATAAGACGTGAAATAAAAACTTTGAATAAGTATTCATGATATCTGTGTGGACACAGCATGAATTATCCATATAAGACGAGTAGTTCTCATGAAACAAAAAAACGTTGTTACATCATTTCAACATATGATTGTCTAAGTCCAAGATTCTATTGCATAGATCGGTCATATCATTACGTAATAATAGGCACAGCTGAATGTGAGGTGAATAAACTTTGACCGTTACAAAACCGTTGGCTTGTCCTTAGCGCTCACTGGCAAGGGCAAGGGGGGGCGGAGCCGGGCCGCTTCACAGCGGTAATGTTTTGGCGGGAGTTGCTTGCTGAATTATACCTCATGTTATTTAAATTCAATACTTTGAAAAGTTTTTAAAACCATTACTGATTATGTTAATGTTCTAAAAAATAGTATTCTATTATTTAACGTAATGTACGTCTAGGTAATTTAAAACTCAAATGTTAAGAATTTGTTCGGTTATATTATGACGTCATAAACGCAACTGTTTCACCGTTGAATTACTAGGCACAAGGGGGTATGAAAGCGGCGGAGGTGGGCAGGACAAAAAATGCGCTTGTTCTGTTTAGGCGCGAATGACGGTTACAAACTATTATGAAATATTTCGTTGATTAACATTACCAGACATCTTTTTTTTATGAAGTGACTATTGTATTGGTAATCAAGTCCGAACACACGACTAAGCTTAGACATATTGATGCATTTACATATTTTGATAAGAGTTTATCTCAATCAGAACGACGTCAATTTTAATATATATGACATTGATATTGGTATACAACGATGAAAGACAACATTATTTTATTTCAATTTTGTAACAATGTAATGTGATGTAAATGTAACACAAAACATTTATAAATATTAATATCTAGTTTCGTTTTAGTGTTTCATCTATACAATATTTAAAAGAGTAAAAACTTAATATAACTGTGTTTTATCCATAACTCCGCGATTGCGTCATCGAGCAACGTTACGTCACCTTGTCATATTTACGCGGGTAAAATTTTTTGATTAGCATGTTTTGAGGTTCTGTGAGGTACTTATATACCGTATGCAGGTATACATTGCAAACTTTCTCTTTAGGAAATATCAAAAATATCACAGTGGTTAGTATAAATAGACTACCCATACATTGGCTTTGTTCAAATTGTATTGAGAAACGATGCAAACATTTTCAAAATTAGTCATTTATAACGAACTTCAAGTTTAATTGGTTTAAAGTACCAAATAATCTCGTCCCTACGTTCGCGGCATTATTGGTCGTATTGTTAGTATTACGTAATTACCTTAAAATAATTTCATGAGACTAACATCAACGGTTTCTACACATGTGTTGATTAAAACCTGCATGTGATGGTGAGTATAAATAAATATCGTTCCGGCATGCGTTTTTGAGTTTGTGAAGATACTTTCGACGTGACCTTGACACTAGGTGTAAAAAAATATTTTAAGTGTAATATTGTCTTTTAACTACAATGAAAAAAAAAACAATATGGTTTCGCCATAAAACTTACACGTGGTTTTTCTATAAATTACAATACTAATAGTATATTTGTAAAACTTAAACTATAAAATTTGTAAAAAATCATTTTAATTAGTTTTTTTATTATAATTTAAATAATTAGGTGATACAACTTTTTTATAGAAAGAGGATTGATACGCTAGAAGTATCGCATTTTGATATCAGCTGCAGTGTTTGTAGTAATCAAGAAGAGCAATAGATATAAATATATGACTGGGGGCGCGACCACTATGCAAATGTTGCTAAACCGATCATAACGAATTGTTGTAGTTAATCGTAACTGATACCTTATAAATATGGTTGCTTATGTTAATTTTATATTTGTGTATTGTTTTTCTCAGATTTAAAAATAAAGATAAAAAAATAATAGACATGTCTTTTATGTTATCTTTAAATGATTAAGCTTCTTGAATTATATCTAAATAACACGGTACAAGATTATTTACCTAGAAGCGCTTACAGAAAGTTCACGATGGTATGTCTATCACCTAAAGATAACCCACCGTAACCATTTCGTCTTAAATGTATTATTAGCAAATAATGGAGTATTTTCGATGTGATTCCAGCCGATAATATAGATAATTCTTATCTCGTTAAATATTATAGTTATGTGGGGTATGTAATTTATTATAACATAATTGCCAATCGCAGCATATAATTATCAATTATTATCTTGTAAGATATCCGGATTTAATATTTCACGCTACAGAAAAATTGTTTGTATATAGATATTTACGGAACGTGTTTGAGTTTATTGAACTATAAATATCGAAGTGTACAAAATGAATCAAAATCCTTTAGATAGTTGTGATGCACGTTGAGTCGCGTCGTCGCGAGTAGTTAATATGAATAAAATTAAAATCATCATTATTTGCCTACTGGAATCTCTTAAACTATTTTCAAATTTGTGTATATACTCTTTATCATTACGTTTTAGCATATGAGCCAAGTAACAGTAATAAAATTGAACAGAGGTAACTTGAAATGAGTAAAATTGTTAAATAGTAATGACAATGCTACAGGAGGAGGTGTGTCATACTTACAAATGTGTTTGAAAGATCATTTATGTAGCTGTACATCTTCTTATAATTTTAAATTTCTTTGATATCATAAAAAAACCGCCCGGTGCCGCAAGTAGCAGCTAGTTACCAATATAATTAATATTCGATAATAATTCAATATTATAGTTATTTTGGGTATTAAAAAAATGAAAATAATTGTCAAATGCAGCGTACAACTTTCTGGGACTGTTTTATAAGAGGTGACAGTTTTAATATTACACGATACTAAAAAAAAATCTGTAAAGATATCTAAGCTTTTTTTATTTTGCCGAAATATAATTATCAATGTGTAAAATGGATCTCAATCACTTACTCTTATTATCCACACATTTATAAATTAAAGAAAAGCAATATTGTAACGGGTTGCTAGTATAAATAAAATTAAAGTATCTATTGTTCGTTCACTCTACTATTCGAATCGACTGTACTTATTTCGAGACTTAAAATAAAAAGACTTTTCCATGCATTATCTATATATTTTATCATCGTGTCTTTCCGTAGGGGATAAGCAACTATAATTAAATTGTACACGGCTAGTTTAAAATTAATAAAAGTGTTAAGAGTTCAAAATGGTAAAGATAAAAATACAATTATAAAATCGATCACAATCGATGAAGACACGACGAAGGTAACAAAGAGAAAAAACATTTACACGAAATACAAGTCGCGGGTACTAGCTAGTATGTATATAAATCTATTTACTGGTTTCATACCAATTAAAATGAGCTATTTCGTACAAATCATTTACTTAACATGTAATTATAACATTGTTTATTTAACTCGTAAAAAGTCAAACAAATATACTAAAATCTCAGTAATTAACTGTATCGTAATAACAGAAGGAGAAATGATATAGTCGATAATGAAAACTGTATTATTTTACAATTAAACTTTAAATCTACAAATAAAGTTACAACAAAACGTACCAAAAATTAATTTGCTTTGTATATAATATTTATGTATTGTAGCGGATCCTATATTTTTTTTGTCACCTGCATACCATTGACAGCGGAATCCATTATTTATAGAATAAGTAATTTTCTGTCACCTATATATAAACATTTCAAATTATTGTAAAGAAACTGTATAATTTTGTAACAATTCAAATAAATTACAACTTATATTTATTAATTAAATGATAAAGTGATAGTTCCAGAACGTAGTTCATAGTTCGGTCACATTATTATGTCATAGGTACAACGTAATGTGATAAGGCCATCGAACCCTCGTCGCGATAAACGCGTTTAATATTATGCCGACCCGAAACAAAAATATCGAGCGGCGCTGCGGAAGGCGGCTACGGGAGGGAGGTGAGGGAGGCACTGCGCGGGAGCACATTGCGCGGGCGCACAGTGACGTGACCTTGAGTTATATGTGATCACGAATTATGCTTGATATTAAGAGACTTCTAATTTTATTATGTGTTGTAAGATATGTGTGTACTTAATAATCTGTAGGAGTATTACTAATAATTTTATAAACTATGAATGTGTAATGAAATAATTGTCATGTACAAAATATCATGAAGAAATCTATTTCTTCGAGAAATAATTAAGAATTCTATATTTATAACATCCAATAGTATTAATAGCCTAATAATTTTGGAATGATAGCGATACTTTATGGGTACAAAATTATTATGATCCACTTAATTTATTCATTCTTATAATTTTTGGTATATCGTATTTTTTTCCTTTGAATCCGTTGAACTTATAAAGTACCTTGAAATGAACAGTGTTTCTCATTTCGAATAATGAAAAAGAAGAATAGACCTACATTACAATTATAAGACGTAATCGACTTAAATGACTTGGCAAAAATTTAAAGTGTGCCGATAGTGTACTTTGCACTATCTGGCAACGTCGCGATTTCTCAGGACGTTTGAAACGGCCAACTACAAAAGTTACGAATTACGACGTGCGCGCTGCGTTTTTGCCCACGAAAGTGCACGGAACTACGAAAATATACTCTACAGGCACATGCGAGTGAAAACGACGACCAATTTTATTTTTTAATTTTAACATATTTGGAATCAGCAGAGCGCGGCGAACACGATAAAATGTGTCTCCCCTCCTGCGTCCATATATGGGACGTCCGATGCAGATGGACGCAATACTCAATGCAATTTTGGCCATACAGGACGCACGTCAGTTAATGGTCTATATATATATATATATATATATATAATATATATATATATATATATATATATATATACATCCCGGGAATGAATTTCCGTCCTTATATATGCTAACATACTGACGTCTGGCACTTCTACTTTAGGTAGAAGAAAAATCTCTGCGAATGTCGGTTAATTAATTAATTTAATCGTATGAAAACGACTTTTTATTCCAAAATATTATAACCTGTTAATATATAATTATACGTATATCACTGACGACATGGCAAACTCTCGGCACTCCCACCCGCACTTCAAATCCTATAGCGTCTGGATATACTAATTATTATCTTTTATTTAACGGATTCTGGTAACTCCTAAAACAATGCGATGTTGCCAAACTTCCTACGCAGAGCAGTGCGGTATATTATATCCGTACTCTTCACTCAATAAATCTAATTTCAAAGTAGACAAATTTGGTTTAGGCAATTTTATAGCCGGAATAATGATTTTTTTATAGTAATTTATCACTATTTTTACGCAATTCATTACAACTTATAGAAGTTGCTGTACATTACTTGTTGGCCGATATTATTTATTTTAAAACGATGATGACTTAATGGTAGACGTGCTTAGATACCGCGTTGCTCGGTGTAGATTCAAACTCCAGCAACATACCGGATTTTTTGTAGGATAAAAGTCAGGTATATTATAATGCCCATCTGATCATGCTCTGGTCAACCTCGAATTAGAAATTTGCCATCAAAGACCTACAGATGTGTCCAGCAGCTGCAGTTGAGAGCCAATCCATTTCAACGTTTTTACTAGCTTACCATCTTAAGCCACGTCGTCACTTAATATTAGGTGAAATTATATTCAAATACTAGCATATTTAAAGCATATAACAAAAAAGTATTCAACTGAAGTTATGGCGGCGTACGAAAAAGCAAACAATATTTGATCACCTATAGGTATGAAAGGGACAGCACATCACGTTGCTCTCGCACAAGGTCACACACAGTAAGGACAATTAATGTCCCAAATTTACGATTATATCTCTTATGTCCACGTCATAAAGTACACTTTTATTTTACTATTGTCAATCGGGACCCTTTATTGGGGCCTTATTGATACGTCGTCTTATAATTTGTGATTTATATCGCTCCTAATAATAATGATTTTAAAATTTAATGCAATACTAGTAAATTGTACCAATAATGTCCAATTTTATTATGGTTTTAGAAGTTTTCTCATTCAATCAATATTCGTTTGTTTTTATTACGTTTTGTGACAATAAATATTACTAGTACAATAATTATCTGAAAAGCTTAGTGCGTATTCGAAATATTTCGATGGTTTTTTTTTTATTTTGATACATAAATATACTAGAATTTGTCCGTGGCTTGTCCGCTCGCTTTTTATATACTAATTATTTTTGTTTCTTTGTTTTATGTTACTAAAACATAGATCTATTTTATTGTTTTTAAACGTATTACTAGTAATTTTATCGTTGTTAATGTTGCAAAATAAACTTAAAATCGGGACATTGAATAAAATTTATTATTATATTTATATCGTAAGTCGATATCGTGATTTAATATTACACGCCACAAAAAAAAAAAAATGTTGAAAGATATTAACACAGCTTCATTGAACTGTAAATATGAAAGTCTATATAATGAATCCAAATCCTTTAGATACTTGTGATGCACGCGTAGGTAGTTGTGACGGGGTGATAGTATGAATAAAATTAAAATGTTTATTGTTTGTTTGTTCTAACCTCATAAACTACTGAAGTGTTTTCGAATTGACTTAGAAAATATGTATTTTAAAAATTTTATATAAACTATTAATTATTACGTTTTTCCATAGGATCAAAGCAACCATAATAAAATTAAACAGAGGTAATTCGAAATAAGTAAACATGTTAAACACTAACTACAATTACGAAAAAAAAATCGCTTTTAATAAAATTCAGACGCGTATTTTCCATAAATACAAAAAAAGAAAACAATTTCATTAGAAGGAAGTCGCGGGTAAGGCATACTATTTGAGTATTCATTTTATTCGGGTATTCGCCCATATTTACTATTCGAATAATGCTGGCCAAAGTATTCGAGATCTTCGAATAGTTGAGCAATCCTAATGTAAAAGAACTATACACCTACATAACCCTGAGGAACTTTGTCATTCAATATAGCTGGAGAGGACAAGAACGAACATTTTACTATCACCGGCACTCTTAACTTGTAACATAATAAATCACATGTGAGTCTCAAGTAAAACAATATACAACTTCCTAACATCAATCGCCCTTACAAAGAAAGATAATGCAATAATTTTAGTCAATAAATATTGTATGTATCAATTTGTACTAATATCGACACAATATGTTTTTAAACTACGAAGCATGTGTTCTTATTAATAATTAAATTTGTAATTTTGTTATATTTCTTTGTCATGATTATTGCCTTCAAATTTGATTTATTTTCTAGTATGTCACGCCAAGGAAATCATTGATGAGAGTACTTATTAAATATTTAAAACTATGACTTCTGTGTTGTTCTTGCTGCAATACTCATTAATGTGCTTTATGTTTGAGCATAAAGCACAGGTTTAAGCTACACATTTTAAAAGGAAATGCTAGTTGACTAACATGTATTTGGCAATCTTTACATGTTAGTTAATTTTTAGTCCGGTAAAGCTGTGAAGGCCTCTCATGCCAACAGCGTAAAGCCAGTTCTCAAAAAAAATTTTAGTCAATTATTATGTTGTCAATATGTATCTAGGTAATCGTGTTAAGGCAATTATAGGTATGATTGTTATGAAACAAGACTTACAGCATATTCATCGTTTTAGATATTCAATAATACAAAGGTATTCGAAAAACTCTTAAAAGTCTAATAGTACTGATAGTGGTATTCGTAAAACTCGAATAATATAATCAGATGAATATTGCATGCCCTAGTCGCGAGCGCACTAGCTAGTGTTTGAATAAATCTATTCACTGATTCTATACCAATTTAAACAATTTTTTTTATCAAAATGTAATATTTACTGCTACTCAGCCAGTAAAAAACAATTCATAATATACTAAAAGCTACATTTAGCCATGTTATATTAGCAGAAGACAATCTCTAAACGATGGTGAAAGCTGTATCTAAATTTGTTACGTAGTGTAGAAGAACTTGGAAAATACAGATAGCTGAGAAATAACTTTGTTCTGTAATATTTATAAATAGTAGCAGGCTTCAGAATATTATTACTTTAGTATCCACCTGCATACCCAAGTATCAATTAAATATCTTCCCGGGACCAATCGCCAATAGTTATAACATTTGCCAAACTGTTAAGTGTAGATATCTTTACAATGGAATACAAAGTTCTTTAAAAGGAGTAGTTTTCTATCACCGATGTCTATATATATTGAAAGAGATTTAATTATATAACGATTCGAAACATTCAAAATGTATCTCTATTATTTAAGCAATATAGACAAAATATAGGACCACATTGCATAATTACACCACATTATGATGTATTAGGCACGGCTAAATACAGTATGTTCAACGACCGTGCCTTTGAAGTAGGCATCAAAATTCATGTCTAAACCCCGCGAAAATCGCCAAAAAGCATGTCAGTGTCGTTTTTGAGAAACGCGGGGGTAATCTTTGACGTTATTTCAATAAACTTTGATAGATTTGTTATTATAATATGAGTACACTTAATTGTTCCGAAAACTATTATTCATATAAGCCACGAATTTAAAATAAAATACTCTCTCTGTATACAATATGACAAACGTTAAGACACTTTTTTATATTTCTCTGATTCAGGAAAGTTTAGCCCCTGTATTAATTTTTGTTTATGTAATGTATGTATGTATTTTGTATATCATGTATTTTGTTATGTAATGTATTAATTTTTTTTTTGGCATATATAATCAAAGTAAGTGGATAGTAATTAGATAAGAATCTGAAATGTCTGAGTGACTTTCTGAAATGATTTTTTCTAAGTTTAGTTTTATGCAAATAATTAATTACGTACATCGTATATTTTTCAATGTTTAGGGTTCACAGTTTGAAATAACGTCTACAATATTTTTTAAATATTTGACGCTACTTACAAATTTGTCCTCAAACATATAAGAAAAATTGTAAAAGTAAAAATGAAGTTTATTTAAAAATTACTTCAATAAATTTAAGTCTAAAATTTTGTTTTTAATGAAACATATAGCATATAAACAACTATTAAAGAACAAAGCGTTTATCTGTGTTTTTTTAGCTCCTCTGAATTATCAAAGCAAAAGATTGTGATACGGTTTTCACTAATATTTGAAATATTATATGTATATTATATTCATATAAATCAATGATCTATTTCATAAAGGTAACCAAAAAGTGAACATTTTTATCTTTTACAAATTATTATAAAGTAATTTGTTATCATCAGCCTGTAAGAGACACACTACAAGGCGAATGGCTTCATTCTGATTGAAGGCATGGCCACAATCACTACGCCAGCCCACGATGTATTGGTGATTTTAATTAAACTCTGAGAAATCCATAGTTCTATTTTTTCCACATACAGAGGTACTAAAAGAACATTTCTCAGATTCAGATATCCCCACGATGTTTTCCTTCACAGTTAACCGATAGTGTCACCAATTTGAATGAGTAATTGTTCGTGAATTCAGAAAAATTCATTGGTATATGCCGGATTTGCCGGACATCGGATTGGCATTCCACTGGTCAAACCACTCGACCACCACGACGCATTTAATACTTTTTTTTGTGTATGTTGTATTTGATAATTAAATAAATGAATCCTTATCCAATTATGTATATCTAGGTAACTAAATATAACTGGTATATATTGGTATAGAATGTTTAAATTGTCCATCTTGGCATATTGTTTGCATGAATGACTTAGAAGATATGATAATTTTAAAATTATGCATAACTAAATTAGTATTGGGTGAAGGTTACTATAAAACTTGTATGTCTTTGGTAATCTATAAATATTGCGTACTTATAATTCATCGTTAGTACATTATGCCTGTGCAAAACTGGGGTATTTATTAAGTCTTAAATATGTTACAAACAAGAAAATAATCGAATTATTAAGGTAGAATTTCCCGCGGCTTGTTAAATTAAATTTCGCGCCAACCGTCTAGTTAGCTAACGGTCGCGAAGGCATGGCTTATCGCGGCTATATCTTGTTGGTGACGTAATTACGTTAAAAGAATTTTACTTTGATAGTATGAATGAAGTCTACACGTTGTGTTGACTAAAGCAGCTATACGTGATGTATCAGTTAAAATAAACATTGTGACGGATACGCACTATAGTTTTTTCAGAAATCATTGACGTCTAGATTAGATTAGATTAGACTAGATTAGACTCAAAAAGTTATTTGATGTTTAATATATTTTTTAATTATAATGAAAATAAAACAACACCGTTTTGTTATCAAAATAATATACAACTAGGTTTTGATTCCGGCTTCGTCAATCTTAAAGTAGATTTGATTTATCCTTCAGCAACAATACTTTTTTCGGGACGAAATTTACCATATGTCCTTTTCTGTACTCCTGTTAATGAGTATGCAAAATATCCTGGTAATCGATTGAGCCGTTTAGGCGTGAAAACATAACGAACGAACAAACTCACCGTCACATTTATAATGCTAGTAAAAATAAGGAAGTAAAGATTAGGAATTTTTCATAATTTATTGTGATACTACGATTCCAGAGATTTAAAATTACGAAAACACAAATAAAATTATGTGTGCAAAAATAATTAAGAAGCTTCTTTAAACTCGATGAGCTGTAATTATCAAAGCATAAAAAATCTGTTATACACCTGTGATGCACATGTTAGTATATTTTATCGAAAAGATGTTGGTGTAGATACCCGTATAAATGAAAGTCTTCTATTATGTTATGTGTCCATACTAATTTTCGAATCGGCTGAATTGATTGCGATGAGACCTAAAATGAAAACTTTAAAGTAGTGATATATGTGTGGGTAAAGCAACAACGATAAAATTAAGGAAAGAAAGTTTATAATCTGTATCAGAATCAGAAGACTTAAATAGTAAGGTAAAATTTCAATCAGAAAAAGAAGTCCGCTCATGAATCCATATAACACTCATGAAACAAAAGACATTGTTGCAACATTTCAACATAGTAATTATAAATTACTATCTATTTCTATGAATATAAATATATATTTTATATAAATATAATATACATATATAATACATTAAACTATTTGAAATAAATTATTAAAAAGATACTGAAAACCGTATCGAAAAGTGACATTGTTTTATAATATTTCAATATTATTTATAGATATAATTTTTTTTTGTTTTGGAACTGGCTGCACTGTTCGTTTGGTAAGGCCGCTACAGTTTCACCGGACTACGGGAATAATGTATTAAAATCCAATACATAGTTTATTAGCACTCACAGACACAGAGACGACTCGAGAAACGTCTTTATTCTGTAATATTTATTTTAGATCGCAATGCGTTCAAAAATAATATTTTATCAATTAGACACACTGACTCTATATCAATTTGATATTTTTCTGTAGCCCATTACATTTGAAGCGCATTTATTGACTTGTTTATTACGAAAAAATAGTAGAATTCAAAATTTACTAAAAAAGTAATTTCCTATCAGCTATAAGAAAATATTACTAAAGAAATATTTAATTACTATCCGCTATAAATAGAAATTATCTTTGTTGCTTCAAACAATAAAGTCTAAGTCTAAGAATGTTTTGCATATATCGGTCATATCGTTACGTAATAATAGGCACAGCTGAAAGTGAGGTGAATAAACTTCGACCATTACAAAACCGTTGGCTTGTCTTTGGCGCTCACTGGCAAGGGAAGGCCCGCCCCTGGCCGCACCACAGCGATAATGTTTTGGCGGGAATTGCTTGCTGAATTATACCTCATGTTATTAAAATTCAATACTTTGAAAAGTTTTTAAAACCATTACTGGTTATGTTCATGTTCTAAAAAATAATATTCTATTATTAAACGTAACGTACGTCTAGGTAATTTAAAACTCAAAATGTTAAGAATTTGTTCAGTTACATTATGACGTCATACCGATTAACCGTCGAATTACTCGGCACAAGGGGCATGAAAGCGGCAGAGGCGGGAAGGACAAAAGATGCGCTTGTTCTGTTTAGGCGCGAAAGACTGTTTAGAGATATTATGAAATATTCGGTTGATTACTCACTACCAAATATCTTTACTTTTATAAAGTGTTTATTGTTATTGGTAATCGGGTCCGAATATACGTCTAAGCTTAGACATATTGATGCATGTAACATATTTTTATAAGAGTATCTCAATCAGAATGATGTCAGTTTTAATATTTATTACATTGCTACTTGGGTGCAATGAAGAAATATAACATTATTGTAGTACAATTTTATTTATGAAAACAGTTTATTCAATGCGTCATGCGTTCAAACAAAGCTTTTTTAAATATCAGTATCTAGTTTCGTTTTAGTTTTTTTGTCTATACAATGTTTGAAACAGTAAAAACTTAATATAACTATCGATAATAATCACACTATTCATAGACCAATGAAGTTTGAAATACGTTATAATTGCTCATTTTTATTTCTTTTATAATTACTAATTAAACATTAATTCTAACAAACCTAAGCCTGTACAAAATTAAAGAGAATGTTATCAAATGAATTACGTAATGTTAAGCAACACATTACATCTTATCAATCTCAATGTCTATTTATCTATCGTTACAATTTAACGTACAATATAAAATTAACTACGAGATCCCATGACGGAATATTTGAGAAGTGTTTACATTAATTGTTATAAAATAATGATACTACGGTGTAATTAACACATACCTCTTATTAGCATTACGGTTAAATTACGATGTAATAATCTACCAGTTATAGTGTTTTATCCATAACTCCGCGATTGCGTCATCGAGCAACGTTACATCACCCTGTCATATTTACGCGGGTAAAATTTTTTGATTAGCGTGTTGTGAGGTTCTCTGGGGTACTTATATACCCGCATATATATTGTGAAGTTTCTCTCTGGAAAATGTCTAGAATATCTCAGCGGTTAGTATAAATATACTACAGGGGCAGGTTTTATTTCAATTGTATTGATAAACATTGCAAATATTATTAAAATTAGTTATTTATAATGAACTTCAAGCTTAATCAGTTTTATGTACAAAATAATCTCATCCCTAGGTTAGCGCCATTATTGATCGTATTGTGCGCGTGAAATAATTTCACGAGACTAATATCAACGGTTTCTACACACGTGTTGATTAAAACTTGCATGTCATGGTGAGTACAAATAAATATCGTTCCGGCATACGTTTTTGAGTTTGTTCAGAAACTTTTGACGTGACCTTGACACTGGATTTAAAAAATTATTTTAAGCTTAATATTATCTTTTAATTACAATGAAAGAAAAAAAAATATGGTTTTACCATAAAACTTATATATGTTTTTTTTCATAAATTTCAATACTAATAGTATATTTGTAAAGCTCATACTATTAAATATACAAAACTGAATTTTAATCAGTTTTTTATTATAATTTTAATAATTCTCACATATAAAAACTCATTGTATTGTTACGTCATGATTATCGCATTTTGGTATCAGCTGCAGTGTTTGTTGTAATCAAGCAGAGCTATAGATATAAATATTTGACTGGAGTCGCGACCAATATGCAAATGTTGATAAACCGATCATAGCGAATTGTTGTAGTTAATCGTAACTGCTACCTTATAAATATGTTTACTTATGTAAATTTTATATCTGTGTTATATTTTTCTTGCATTAAAATATAGGCATATCTCTAACGCTATCTTTTAATTATTAAGCTTCTTGAGTTATATCTAAATAACATAGAACAAAAATGTTTATCTTGAAACGCTTACAGAAAGTTTGCGAAGGTATATGTCTATCACCCAAAGATAACCTTAATACTTATAAAAAAATATTAAGGTTATTAGTACAACAATATTTTGAACATAGTAATTAATTCTTATTGAATAATCCAATTATTGTCAATTGCATCGCATAATTTTCTATGATTATCTTATAAGATATGACAGGTTTAGTATTACAGGATACAAAAAAAATGTTTCGTAAAGATATAACTGTACAAGACAAAAATGCAATTAAACAAATTAGAAAAACCGTTCACAATCTATCCAGCAACGAAGAAGGTAACAAAGAGAAAGAAACTTTTTCACGCATAGCAACTCACGGGTAGTAGCCAATATGTATATAAATTTATTTATTGGTTTTATAACAGTTATACCATACATTTCATTATCGTTATATTCATTACCATTTCGTACCAATTATCAGTAACTATCCTAGAGATAATTAAGTACACATATAT
This sequence comes from Antheraea assamensis, assembly GCA_035772565.1. Lineage (NCBI taxonomy): Eukaryota > Metazoa > Arthropoda > Insecta > Lepidoptera > Saturniidae > Antheraea > Antheraea assamensis. The sequence goes on from JAQQSE010000391.1 coordinate 33,360, forward strand.
CTTAACAACATGAAGTAAACTGAGTAGTATTAATGTCTAGCGCATAACGACAAGGAACACCCTGCACAAGAACGTATTTCCCGCCAACACGTTATACCATGTCCGTTGCTCTGCTCCCGCGCAATGCCTCCCGCCCCCCGCTCCCCTCGGCCTTTGTCGCCACCCGCAACATGAACGATCGTTATTTTCAGTTGATATCGACATTACATCATAAGCGTTTACCGAGTCGAGTGTTCAATGACCCGAATACATTCCATTTAACAAATGACATAATAATATAGCCGAACTGTGCACTACGTTTCTGATGTCAGTTTATCAGTTACTTTAGAATAATTCGAAATATGTACATATACATGATATTAAATTACTTAATTTAGTAAATTCTAGATTCCACAGTAGCCAATTATATAATAATAATTTAAGGCCTTCTTCACTCTATAAATACAATATTTAAAATAAAACAAAGTCATAGTTCGTATCTTTGTTGTACCTTTATTTGTAAAGTACGTACCGAATTTTAATACACTTTTAACTGAAGATTACAATATTACTCCTGCATCTGGTATGATACAGCTAAGCACTGAGATTTCAGTATATTTGTATAGTTTTACGTACTAAATAGGCAATGTTATAATTAAATTTTAAGTAATTGATTCGTACAAAATAACACAACTGTTTTCATTACGTCTTGTCGTAAGAAACATTCCTAGTACAATAATTGACCGAAAAGTTTAGTGCGTGTTCATAATATTTTCAGTAATGTTTCTTTAGATTTGATATATGAATATACTAGAATTAGCCCATGGCTTTGCGCGCTTTTTTATGCAAAAAATATTTTTGACTCGTTGTTTTATCTCATTAAAATATGGGTTCATTCAATTATTTCCGAGATATTAGTACTCAGTTTATAGATTATCATTTTTGAAATGACATATAATTCCAGTGTACAAAATTAATTTAAAATCTGTACAGTGAATGAAATTGCATTTTTATTTATGATCATCATTATAAAAATAGTTAAAAAAATAGAATTGTTATTATTGATATTTATACAGATTATAGTACTTTTTAATTTAACAGGGGTAACATTATTGACTGCTGTTGAAGAAAAACGTCGTGAGAAAATCGGTACGTAGGGAATGTTGAGGAAAAGGAATAATGGAACGAATGAGAAATGTGAAATTCTTTATACTTAACACAACTCTACGTCGTGGGTTGGTAGGGTGCTTACGCACATACCTTCCTTTGGAAAGAGGCCTTTGACCTTGCAACGGGTCGCTTATATGCAGATGTGATATCATTGTACAAAATTTTATTAAATAGATTGAGTAGATGCTTTACCTATTTCTGTATTCATTTACAATTCTTCTTCGTTATTATTAAGAAATGATATTAGTTTCTCATGTGACTTCATTGGAATTGATTTATTCGTATTTTAACTCCGGCAATACTAACAGATAGTTAAATTTATTTTTTTACACCGTAGTTGACCAGTGGCCTTTATTACAGGTATCTACAAAATAAGTTTCGAAATAAATAAATTGTACAATCTGAATTTCGAATTTAATAATATATTCAGAATCACTCAGCAATTGCAGCTGGTAAGCTTTTCATTAATTACAAATACACGGGATGATTTCGAAATGCATGTAACCATACAAAAGTCAAAATTATTTTCTTTGAAGACAAAAAGTGATATACGAAATTATTTTGATAAAAATTTAGATAAAACATAAAGTGTGTATTTTAAATTCAGTACAAAATATAAATGTATGATTGATTCACTTTTTTAGCAATAATGTCTTCCATATGAAGGTTAGATGTTGTCGTTGACTTTCAAATTTATTCGACAAAAACATAAAACTTAATAAAAAAAAATATTAATACATAATTTATAAGTTTTATTTGATTCACAACTTGTTTTGTTTCACAACACTATCAATATTAATACACACAGTAAGGTTTTAGTTTAGGGAATATTAAGTAAAAGTCTTTATCTAACAATAAATAGGTTAGAGAGTAGACTTTGTGCAAATACATTTAATCATTATACTTTAGTAAGCTTACAACGTCACCGTAGGTACTTACGAAATAACAAATTATAACGGTCATTATAATCAAACACGCGGAGCTGACTCATCACTCGCGTATTCAAATACCACGTCTGTGAGCAACTCGAAGAAAAATGTCCTTATGAAACTATAGTAATATGGGAGTTCATTATATAAGTTCGCCTGGTTAGTTTCTTGTTTGAGTTTGAATATATTTTATTTTTCCAGCTAACTAACCTATTAGCCTTATAGGCCTTCACGGCTTTACAAAGACAGTTTGAAAATATTTTACTAAGTCTGAATGAGTGTAGTGTGGCAGACGCACTATATGTTTAAAGTATTTATGCTTTTGAACACATTAATATTTATTATGAGGCAATATTGTGGTTACAAGGTAAATCCTTTAAAAGTCAAGAGAATTTATTTTTTTCGGCTTATATAAACAAAGTAAGTGGATAGTAATTGGATAAGAATCTGAAATGTATGAGTGACTTTCTGAGATGACTTTTTCTAAGTTTAGTTTTATGCAAATAATTAATTACGTACATCGTTTCTTTTTCAATTTTTAGGGTTCACAGTTTGAAATGACGTCTACAATATTTTTTAGATATTTGACGCTACTTACAAATTTGTCCTCAAACATATAAGCAAAGTTGTAAACGTTATAATGAAGTTCATTTAGAAATTACTTCAATAAATTTAAGTCTAAAATTTTGCTTTTAATGAAGCATATAGTATATAAATAACTATTATAGAATAAAGTCGTATTTCGTGTTTATCTGTGTTTTTTTAGTAGATTAGAACTTACTAAATAAGTTATTGCGTGAAGGTAACTACGTAACTTGTACGACTTTGGTAATTTATAAATGTTGTTTACTTATAATGCGACGTTAGTGCATTAAGCCTGTGCAAAACTGGGGCATTTAGTAAGTCTTGAATACGTTACAAAGAAGAACATTTTTGAAATAAAATTTCGCGCAAAGGGTCTAGTTAGGTAACGGACGTGAAGGCATGGCTTATCACCGATGTATCTTGTTGGTGACGTAATAACATTAAAAGAATTTAACTTTGGTAGTGTGAACGATGTCTACACGATGTGTTGAATAGAGCTGCTGTACGTGATGATCAGTACAAATAAACATTGTGACGGATATGCGCTATAGTATTTTCAGATAAAATAGATGTCTACAAATATCAGATTCAAAAGGTTATTTGAAGCTTAATAATAATTTTAATTATATTGGAAATAAAACAACACCGTTTGCTTTCAAACTGATATACGACTAGGTTTTGCTTCCAGCTTCAACAATACTTTTTTCGGGACGAAATTTACCATATGCCCTTTTCTGTACCCTAAAAATGTGTGTGCAAAATTTCCTGGTAATCGATTGAGCCGTTAAAGCTTGAAAACATAACATACAAACAAACTCACCTTCGCATATTTAAGTTTAGTAAGGATAAGGAAGTAAAGATTAGGAATTTTTCATAATTTCTTGTGACATTGCCATTCCAGAGATTTAAAATTACGAAAACACAAAAAAAGTTATGTGTGTAAAAATAGTTAAGAAGCTTCTTTCAACTCGTTGAGCCATAATTATCAAAGCGTAAAAATTAAATCTAAATCGGTCATACACTAGTGATGGAGATATTAATATATTTCACCGGTAAGATGTCGTTGTAGATACTCGTATAAATAAAAGTGTCTATTATGTGTCCATTCTAATATTCGAATCGTCTGAACTGATTTTGATAAGACCTGAAATGAAAACTGAAAAAGTATTCATGATATCTGTGTGGGCACAGCAACAATTATCCATATAAGACGAGTAGTTCTCATGAAACAAAAAAACGTTGTTACATCATTTCAACATATGATTGTTTAAGACCAAGATTCTATTGCATAGATCGGTCATATCATTACGTAATAATAGGCACAGCTGAATGTGAGGTGAATAAACTTTGACCGTTACAAAACCGTTGGCTTGTCCTTAGCGCTCACTGGCAAGGGCAAGGGGGGGCGGAGCCGGGCCGCTTCACAGCGGTAATGTTTTGGCGGGAGTTGCTTGCTGAATTATACCTCATTTTATTAAAATTCAATATGTTGAATAGTTTTTAAAACCATTACTGATGATGTTCATGTTCTAAAAAATTGTATTCTATTATTTAACGCAACGTACGTCTAGGTAATTTAAAACTCAAAATGTTAAGAATTTGTTCAGTTACATTATGACGTCATACTGATTAACCGTCGAATTACTCGGCACAAGGGGCTTGAAAGCGGCAGAGGCGGGAAGGACAAAAGATGCGCTTGTTCTGTTTAGGCGCGAACGACGGTTACAAACTATTATGAAATATTTCGTTGATTAACATTACCAGACATCTTTTATGAAGTGACTATTGTATTGGTAATCAAGTCCGAACACACGTCTAAGCTTAGACATATTGATGCATGTACCATATTTTGATAAGAGTTTATCTCAATCAGAACGACGTCAATTTTAATATTCATGACATTGATATTGGTATACAATAATGAAAGACAACATTATTTTAAAAAAATATATTTTTGGAAATATTTTCCTCAGTGTGTTTTCGCTAATTTCGATTACGCTTTGTAACACAAGGCATTTTTAAATATTAATATCTAGTTTTGTTTTAGTTTTTTGTCTATACAATATTTAAAACAGTAAAAACTTAATATAACTATCGATAATAATCAAACTATTCATAGACCAATGAAGTTTGAAATACATTATAATTGCTTATTTTTATTTCTTTCACAATTACTAATTAATCATTAATTGTAACAGACCTAAGCCTGTACAAAATTAAAGGGAATGTTAACAAAATACATCTTATCAATCTCATTGTCTATTCGTCTATCGTTACAATTTAACGTACAATATAAAATTAACTACGTGATCCAATGACGGGATAAATGGGAAGTGTTTACAATAATTGTTATTAAATAATGATACTACGGTGTAATTAACATATAACCCTTACTAGCATTAGCGTTAAATTACGATGTAATAATTAATTAGTATCAAATGTTTCTCCATATCCGGCTCTAATTACATATATGAAATGTGCTGATATGTCGTTGTGAGATACTGAATGATTTAGAAATTTACGTCTGCCTGGTATCGTGTTTATCGATAGCTCCGCGATTGCTTTAACGAGCATCATTACATCACCCTCTCATGTTTACGCGGGTAAAATTTTTTGATCGGCATGGTTTGAGGTTCTTTGAGTTACTTATATACCGGCATACATATTGCAAACTTTCTCTCTGGAAAATGTCGAGAATATCTCAGCTGTTAGTATATACTACAGGCGTAGGTTTTGTTCAAATTGTATTGATAAACAATGCAAATATTTTTTAAATTAGTTATTTGTAATGAACTTCAAAAACAATAAACGCAAAAATACTTAACCTTTTTTAACTTCTCTGAATTGTACAAGACAAAAATACAATTAATAAAATTATAAAAACCATTCACAATCTATCCAGCAACGAAAAAAGTAACAAAGACAAAGAACCATTATCTACTTACCACCTACTTGCCAATATATATATAAATCTATTTATTGGTTTTATAACAGTTATACATACATTTAATTATCATTATATTCATTACCTTTTCGTTACAATTATCAGTAACTTTCCTAGAGATAATTAAGTACACATATATCTTAACAACATGAAGTAAATGAATAGTATTAATGTCTAGCGCATAACGACAAGGAACACCTTGCACAAGAAACGTATTTCCCGCCAACACGTTATATCATGTCCGTTGCTCTGCTCCCGCGCAATACCTCCCCCCCCCCTCGGCCATTGTCGCCACCCGCAACATGAACGATCGTTATTTTCAGTTGGTGTTGGCATTATATCAAAAGCGTTTATCGAGACAAGTGTTCAATGACCCGAATACATTCCGTTATACCAATGACATAATAATATGGCCGAACTATGCACTACGGTTCTGTTGTCAGCTTATCAGTTACTTTAGAATATTCGAAATATGTACATATACATGATATTGAATTACTTAATTTAGTAAATTCTGGATTCCACAGGTGATAATTATATATTAATATTTGAGGCCTTCTTAATCTATAATACAACATTAAAACAAAGTCATTTTTCGTATCTTTGTGTACCTTTATTTGTATAGTACGTACCAAATTTTAATACACTTTTAACTGACGATTACAATATTACTTCTGCATCTTGTATGATACAGCTAAGCACTGAGATTTCAGTATATTTGTATAGTTTTACGTACTAAATAGGCAATCTTATAATTAAATTTTAAGTAATTGATTCGTACAAAATAACACAACTGGTTTCATTACGTCTTGTCGTAAGAAACATTCCTAGTACAATAATTGACCGAAAAGGTTAGTGGCGTGTTCATAATATTTTCAGTAATGTTTCTTTAGATTTGATATATGAATATACTAGAATTAGCCCATGGCTTTGCGCGCTTTTTTATGCAAAAAAATTTTTG
>JAQQSE010000392.1:0-43220 GCA_035772565.1 Antheraea assamensis
CCGCGAGTGGACACTTTCCTCCCGACCCGCGACCTAATATTAAGATCCTCATGATAAAACATTCCGATATCGGTCCTAAGCATTAATTATAAAAGAGTCGCGTATTCATATTACACCTCCGCACGTTTCGTAAGGGTTTACAGTCATAAAGCTATCGGCTATCACATTATTATAACGCTTTTCTATTTGACGTAAACATTCAGAGCATTATATATATATATAGTTCTTTTGAGTACGCGTATGATACATTATATTTCTGAATACATAGATAATGACAATTTGATTAGAGACCTACATGATATTTTTATTATCTTACTTTGCTGTTTCTGAGTTTTGTCAAGCGTTTTTTTTTTTTTTGGTATTAATTAATATTCGTCTGGTAATTTTATTTCTCACTCATATGTTAACATTTTTACAATAAAAGCATTATTGTAATTCTATAGGTAGTGTAACTTTCACTTCTAACAGCATTTAATTTTCGTGTAGAAAATTTCATAAAATCAGTTTGAGAAAAGCAACTTTTAATTAAAAAAAAATTAAAATGTCATGATCGATCATGTAGTTAACGCGTACAAACAAACCAACTCGTTATCGCATTCATAATATTAGTAAGAATATCACAAACTATAGAAAAAAATATTATAATAATATCTCATACTTTCAATGTTTTATTTGTATTTCCTCTTCAAATCTTTTTACGTGTGAACGATGTCACGGACATCATTAGTATTTGAATAAGTTAGTACATCTTATACAAACGAGACTAAAATTACAATTATACTTTTGATACCTACCGTTAATTGCCGACTATGAAAAGACGTTGCATTTTGTATACACTTTCGAGCGAAGCATTATGTCTATACATGTCTGTATATAAATGTTTAGACGAAGACAGCGGTTCTCAACCACCGTATCGCAAATACCTGTTCCAGTGTATCCGAGATTTACAACTCTCTTTTCCTTTACTTTGTACTATCAAAACTGTCGCATGAAAGTATGTATTTATACATGTCGCATACATGTAAAGAATAACGTTTAATACGTCGGTGAATGAATAAGGTTGAGAACCGCTGCTCTAAGATATACTACTATATACGAGAGGCCGTAATGGATTTCATCGCGCACTAATTAAATAGTCTACTTCGAATCCGATAGTAGGTATCACATTGTGGTAATATGTTACATGAAAACGAGGCTCGGCGAACTAGTCTGTCATTCGTCGAGCTCTGGTTACGAGAGCAGTTCAATAACGTTCTTGTTATTGTATTTATTAAACTAAAAAAGTGCCCGTGACTGCATTTGCGTTATATAACAATAAATTATAACGAGTTACAGTAAAAAAGGACAATTCCTTTCTATATTGATCGTTAAAAAAAATCAAATTTACAGATGTCAGATACACGAACATCCATTTTTTAATACACTATTATAGAAGTATAACGACTCCGTCGCGTGAAATTACATATTGTTTCAACTTTAAATGTTCCTGTAATCCAATTGCAATAGAGAACGATGTTATTCATTCAATTCGTTCAGTAATTGTTTACCTTTTATTTTCAACTAACCTAACGAATTTTATTCCAAAACTAGCCGACCCAGCGAACTTCGTACCGACTAACAGTCGATTCTTTATTTTTTTAATACTTATTCTGCTATTCGAGACGTTATATAATGTTAAATGTTACCATCGTATAAATATTGACATTCATATTTATACGATACTAACGTCACTCAATTGTTTTTCCTTCCCGGAACCTCTCCACTAAAACTTAAACTTTATAGTTTGGTATTAAAGTTCAAATTGACTTTTGAGTATTATTACGAATCCTTTGTATAGGAGTATAGTAAAGTGTTGTTTTTAGACTTATTCAGGCATTTTTTTTTTAATTTTCTCTCCATATGAACCATCCACGTACTTCAAGGAAAATTAAAAAAAAAAAATGCAAAATCGATTCAGCTGCTCTCGAGATTTGAGCTTAGCAACACATTCATTTAGCAATTCATTTTTATATTATAGAAGAAGATATGACAACGGAACATCTGTATGTTATAGAAAACAAAAAGCTAAGTTGAAAAATGTAGATGATGGTCGTAACGTTTTATTATATAAAGATATTTTCTGTAAACTTCCTCGCATGTAACATGATTCATGAATGCATATACAGATAGCGAACAATACTTAGAAATCCATTAGTGTTTCAACCGGCCTGCGGTAATTATTTTTTTTAATTCGTTTTACATTTCTTTAACAACGCTTTACCTACAATATATAGGCATATTGATTAATCATAACTTCTAGATCAATGCACGTATGTTGTAATGCACAACAGCAAGAGCCCAAGCCGAGGTCCCACTGGCCCTTGTGCTCGTTGTTCAATCGGTTGAGCGTCTTAAGCGTTAGTTCGGTGAAGCTGTGAAACCACCATAAAGTGTCACCGGCGTAGGTCTGTTAGAAAAAAAATAAATCAAACCCATTCCTGGTAAATTCTTAATAATATAATTTTATGAAATCTATTGTATTAATAGCAACACTAAAGAGGCATTTAACAATCGTAATGTGTAAAAAAGCAACTAGTAATGATGATCATAATTTAATATTAACTTAACAGTTATTCTATAACTACTAGCGGGTCCAATAGACGTGGCCCTATCAGATCGCAGCGCCACCTAATGGGGCCAATTGAGAATCTAAACCATTCTTGAATACACCCGAATCCACACGAAAAATGTCATCAATATCAGTCCAGCCGTTTAGAAGGAGCCACATACAAAGATACAGTAATTATATATACTTATAAAGATTCCTATATTGCTACATACCTTTATATATATATAAAAAGATTTCTAAAACTCGACATACGATGTAAAAGACACAAATACTGCTACCAATGTTAAAATAGTGTTTTCGGTCTAATTTGCAGTTCTACGGCCTACATCGATTTCAAAATGCCATATTTTATTTAACATGCATGACTCAGTCCAAGGAACTATATGTATTATATAGACTTTCGTAAGTCTATAAACATATATCCTATATTATAATGCTGAATAGTTTTGTCTGTCAGAACATACTAACCTCAAAAGGTACCAGTCCGATTCGAGAAATCTGCCAATTTACGTCACACTGTCTATTCCGTTTATTGACAAAGATTCGAGACTATATAACAAGCCGCCTAAAGAGCGGACACGAAATTTAATAGATGTGGATCCGAGGAAAAATATATTGATGGTAATCACTACATAGTATAAAACAAAGCCGTTTTCTCTGTCCCTATATCCTTATGTATGCTTAAATCTTTAAAACTACGCAACGAATTTTGATGCGGTTTTTTTAATAGATAGAGTGATTGAAGAGGAAGGTTTATATGTATAATAACATAAATTAAATAGTGGAGAAATACTGTTATTTTTGAGGCTACTCCAAATTTAACGCGTGCGGGCCACGGGCAGTAATGAATAAATCAAAACTACTGGATCGATTTTAATCATTTTTTCAGTGAATGACATAGGCTATATATTTTATACGCGTGCGAAGCCGGAGCGGGCCGCTAGTATAATTTATTTCTAAAATAAACTTATCAATAGGAAACAATCGAATAAAATTATAGACAGATAAATTATGTTAGGAGCCTAATTACTTGATATTCCTTAACAAGTTTTTTTTATGGTCATAAACAAAAGGTTAATTTACTAAAATTCTTACTATGTGTGTTACGAATTTAAGTTTAGTATCGATTTAACAGTTCACATAATTCGTTGTGGATGGCGGAAACAGGGGCGGAAGCGGCTTCATGGTCCGTGGCGCACGCGCACACTATGACGTGACGTCGTTAAGGACCACACTAGCCACGTACATTACCGAGTTGTAGTTATTACATTTATAATCCTTACGGTATTATTATATTTGAAATGACTCGTGTTCAGAGTACACAGAGTTCACAGTACACATTTTACCATTTACTAGTATTGAAATATTCTCTTTTAAAATTATAATTCTTTTGGCGCGTTTGAGAAAAACGATGAGAGTGAACTTTTAGGATGCGTGACACCTAAAAGCGACTCCATGAAGTTGGTTGGTAAAATTGGCTGTCAAGTTTTCGTGAGAATTGATAATTAATTATATGCATGGTAGTTATCACTTTGGTAACTTGGTACATGATAACTTTGACGTTCATAAGCGCCTTCTCAGGGCCTAAACTGAATAAAGTATTTTTGATTTTGATTTTGATCAAATATATATATATATATATGAGTGAAAGTGTTTTTATATTAGTTGAGATAAAAAGATATATTCAAACATATACAGATATGTATACACACCCACATGTATATTTGTGTGTGGTTTTCATTTGAATATGGTGGTGAATGATAATTTATTATGAGTATTCGTGATAAGTTTTTTTTTCATTACAAACTTTTTATTAAGGTTAACTGTCTGTATGTATTATTTTTATTTGATTACATTATAAATTATTATTATTATTACATAATTATTTGATAAATAGTTTATTCTACTTCTTTTTGGTATCTTACTTGATTCATTATATATATTTATGAAAAAATAATATTTTAAAGCTTTTTAAAGTTAGTTATAACTTTGTGATTAAAACGTTATCAATTGCATTTAATGTCTTTTTCAGCTATACAAGTACAACTTCTTACGCGTGTACATAAATACACACATACGATTTTATGTTACCTTACTATGGCATAAAAAGGTATTTTTTATATTGAAAAACATTTCAACTTGGCAACATTTTTATGTCACATACGATTACATATATGCGAGGGCGAGCGCTGCATCATTAAATTCATGACTATGTTTTAATTACGGTTTTATATACATCATACCAGAGATTTAGTTTGGAGCAAAATTCTCGTCATTCAAAGAACTTTGCTGTAGTAGCGTGTGTTGCGAAAAAAGTTTTTTTTTTGTTGATTGCTGCGTTGAAATTAATATACTCGTACGTTAATAATAGTGTGCTCACTTGAGACACCTATCGACGTAGGTTCGATTCTTACAAATAAACAGAGATTTCAGTGAAGGAAAACTTCGTGAAGAAATCACGTATGGTGAAATGTTATTTATATCTGCTCAAATAACTATATATTGAGAGCCAGCTGCATTTGAGAGCCGTTCAGTCTAGCTTTTAGAGTGTTACCATCTTTGGTTACATCGTCACTTAATATCAGGTAAGAATATAGTCTAAGACTAATCCCCAAGTGTTTTTACGCGGAGAAGGTTTTTATGTTATCCATATTACTTTAACTCGCCACTACACAGCGCTACAGTACAACAACACCTATACTGTGTAACCGATCGCCATAGCATTAAATATTCACACAAAGTTCATTTTGCTATGACTCAGCTATTTATTACAACAAATAATAGAAACAGATGGTCGTCACGGACGACAGATTCGGACGGCAGATGTGAACATTTACATTAATATTAGATTTTATCATTAATAAAAACCAATAAAGAAAATGTGCAGCTCACACAGAGCAGCAACGTAACGCGTATACACAATCCGTAGAGAGCGTTGGCGTAGAGGGGGCATGACGGCATAAGAGAGCGTCATGTCGTTTGCCGTGACGGCATACAAGTCAATTTTACTACTAATGCGCGCAAATAGATGTTTCACATGAAAAAGCTTTAAGAACATTTCTGATCACGATCGTATGTATTTTTTTTTTTTTATATTATAGGGGGCAAACGAACAGGTGGGTCACCTGATGGTAAGTGATCACCGCCGTCCATAGACACTAGCAACACCAGGGGAGTCGCAAGTGCATTGCCGGCCTTTTAAATATGTGGGCCTCCGGCGCTCTCACTGACCGAACGAAACGCAACAGTGCAACCACTGTTACTTCACGTCGGTTTTCTGTGAGAGGGTGGTACTAGCCCGGGTGAGCCGACCCATTCATGCTGAAACCAGTAATAGCTTCAGCGTAGCTCTACCACCTACAAAATGTATCGATGACGGTGATAATAATTCACAAAAATATAATTTTAAATATTACTTTAACATCATAATCTCAACAGAGTCGAAGATATACAATATTTCATCAGCAAGCAAGCAAGTTGAACGGAATGCGATACGCGATACATTTAGTTCACCTTTATCAAATATCAAGAGTATCATTTGACGTTTCAAGGGGATTACAAGTTTCGATATAGCCGAGATAAAAAACAAAGGTTTTTGAAGCAACTTAAATTTCCGTCGTTTTATGTAACGAAATATATTTAACAATAGCAAATAAATATTACAGCAATAAGATACTTTTATCTGAGGTTTTTGGGATTTCAAATGAGCATTTAAAGTTGAAATATTAATTTTATGAATAAATTCTTATGACTTCTTCTTTTAACGTATGACTAGTTTTTCTCGTTTGTCTGTTATAAGTAATAATTGTTATCCTTCAGACTTGGTTGATTTAGAAGAATAATATCATTGGACCTTATCACACATTTTTTACTTCATTTATACAAGTTCTTAAACCCTCATTTTTTTATTGTTTGCGTAACCTTAACACAGGGTACTGATAAAACCGTATCCCTTTGCTAGAATGTTCTAGGCAATTCCATGTGCATGGTGCCCATTATTATTTGTTATTCATTTTACTTGTGCATCACAACAATAATAATAAACAAAGTACATCACGCTAACGATCGATAATAGCGTAAATTGTAGGATTAAAGAAGCCTATGTTTTTTACTCTGGTGAGATTTGCTAGTTTTGTCGTGTGATTAATAATTAATTCGTCTACTCGGATGCAAGCAACAAACATCTCTAATTCTCAGTGGTACTTGAACATAACAAATTTAAGATTTCGATCGAATTATATTCCTTCTATAAGGAATAACTGTTTAATTCAAACGACATCATGGAAATATTTTGGACTTTTCAGCTTCGGTTCATTATAATTAATACCTTCCCTTTTTCATCTTTCTATTTGTATTACATTACAACAATATTACTGATCAGCTGATGGGTAAGCACGCTGTAATCCAAAACATCGGTGAACAGACTATCGGTAGCAGTATATCTATCCAGTCATATCGGCTTTTAAGCCTCTCGGCATTTAAGTAATCATTAACTAATCCTGTGACAAATCAAAAGTCTGAAACATGCACAGACACCTACTTGCTAGCTTGAATATTGGATATAATTTATCACCTAATCCTGACATGATTTAAACACTAGAAGACTAATGAACTATCCCATATTTCAGGTTCAAGAAGACCAATAACAGTTTTGTAGGTAATAATGTTCGGTTTTACAACAAAGTCCCATGGTACATTATTGATTTGCTGGATATTAAATTCGAGCATCTCAAGCGGCTTTTGATACCAAAAGGTTATTATAGTATTGCTCAACGTGAGAACGATAGTGACGACGTCTGGAAATAATTACCCTTCTTTGTGCAACCGCTAAAATCGATTGTAACTATAATGTATTGTTTTAAAAGTATGTGTAATAAACATGACATATAATATTGTATTCATTACCCAATATTATTTTGCCAATTATCCTACTACTGGACAAATACTTTATTCAGGGGAAGGTTTATTTAATTGATTATTTATTTACAAAAATACGTTCCCAGTTAAACATAAAAGTCAAATAAGAACTAGTAAATGCAATTGGTCGCCTTTGAACAACAGACTCGGATTAAGCATATCAAATTCATTTATATGTCACCTGAATGCCGTACCGTATTACAATGCATTTTTAACTCTGCCAATTAAATGTTTTTGCGTCCGAAATCACATCCGTGACGTCCGTCACGCTGTCATCCGTTTGTTGTTTCATACGAGTGTGTAAAAAAAGCAATGACACCAACGAAAAGTTGGTTTTAGTCGCTTGTCCAATAATTCTGCCAATATTATGATCTACGTACATATTATATATTATTATAGGTTACAATAACGTATACTTTTCTTTTGGCAGGAAATATATATATATATAAATAAAAATGAATGTTCGTTTATCTGAGATCGATAAACTCAAACAACGTTCAGCGGAAGTGCTGCTTTTTATGAAGAAGAGGTTTTACCTATTAATTTTATTATAACTCGCCGCTAGGTGACGTTTTATACTATACTCTAGCGTAGACAAAGTCAAGCAAGGTTGCTGGTGTAAATATAAAAATCAAAATTATATATAACTGGTGCCTACCGTCTTAGATCAAAAGTTCCATCGTGAAATAAGTGACAAACAGAGAAATTTACTTTCTATTTATATAATTAATAACTGCAGATAAATGTTGATTGTATCTGTATTTCCTGTATTATAGGAAAAAAAAACGAGAGCTTTAGGCAAAACAACTTAGACAAATCAACATTACTATGCATTAGATATTAATATTCAGGTTACGTGCCAGAACGTAAATAGTCAAAATTACGTTTCCTTTATATATCTATTTAATTTTATTACTTTATACTCTCTATCCCTCTTACACTCACTATTCATTTATGATATAATATTGACTAAAAGATAATTTAATTCTACGAAAATATTGATACTTTGACCATTTTATTACATACACAGTAAAAACAGATTATTTTGACACATAAACAAAAAATCTAACAAAAAAAAACGCTTAGAACAATAGTTGTATGCTATTTTGTGTATAAATTCAGTGAAATCTCATTAGAAAATTGTAATAACTGAAGTGCAAGCCTGTCGTGATTGTTACAAAATAAAACATTGCAAAAAAATAATCGATCAGTAATGTTAAGAGAATGCAGTATTATAACATACTAGCTTTTGCTCGCGTTAATATAGACTTGACGTATGCCTCGGGAACAGCACTAATTTCTGCATGAAAAGTGCCCTACGTCCTTTTCTGTACCCTGAAAACGTGTACACTAAAATTTCTTGATAATTGTTCGAGTAGTTAAAGCGTGAAAGCGTAACAAACTCACACTCGTATTTATAATATATTAGTTAAGATCAAAACAGAACCACTGTATCGAATATCTATTCGCAGTACATCGTTTTAACGTGATCTGTACATTTAAAAGAAACTAGAAAGTTCATTCATTGATTCGAGAACATCGCGAGAGAAGCGCGCCGAGCAGCATCGAATTCAAATCGTACGTGCCGTGTATCACTGTGCGAGATTTGTCGAATCACGCGAACCACTACCACTCGTATTCGATACGACGACGCGACGTCTCGATTATTCGGTACACACGTAAGATATCATAAAGAGTTAAATTTCGTTGCACAATATTAATTTGATTTAAACTTTCACGAACATAAATTTTTATATCCGGCGCGCGCCATCTTTACATAAATAATTTATAATGTATTTAAATATTTACAGTTAATTATATTTGTTAATAATTATGTAACGTGATTATATAGCATATCCTTAATTTCCAATCAACTCTTCCAAGTACTATTAAATGTATAATGTACTTTGAAACGTTGATTAAAAGACGTTAAATAAATTTATTATACAACTATCCATTGCACGCGGCAAAGATCGCGTTAACCCCTCGGACTGTCCAAAACCATAAAGGTTTAAGTTCCATACAAACGAATGTAGACCTTATGAGGCAAAGGTCAACAGACTGTTGGCAGCATAAGATTAAAAAATTCGCTGATTTATTTAAAAAATTTGAAAAATAACAAATTATGTATTGTGAAATTACAACTTTTTTTTTGAACATATATTTTTAAATTCTTTTCTTCCTTTGTACCAACTTTTTTTTTACTATGCCATGAAATTTACAATGTACGACATCATGAAATTAAAAACATAAATAATACTTCGAAATAAAAAATCAAGTGATAAAAGTCCTAAACACAAAACAACAAAACATTATTGAACATGGAATATATATTTAAATAGGTAAGTAAACCAATCATTTAATGTAATATGGTGACATGTCAAAAAAATATGTATTTACCAATACACCAAAACCCGTGAATTATGAAGCTCAGCGCCGGAGGATCCAATCCAAATTACTCTAACTTAATTTATTTTAAAACTACAAAATAAAACTAATAAGATATGAGTGCTACTGATGTTAGGTTAACACTGAGAAATTACTATTTGGTTTAATCATTTATACCGAAGCAATGTAGGAACTGAGGAACCAGGCTGCCGAACGTTTCCACTGAAATTGTTGACTCGATTAAAACACTGTCGGAACTGAGAAATCAGGGTGCCGAATGTTTCCACTGAAATTGCTGATTTGATACCTCGTGCACCGTGGGACGTCACTCTCGGTCAACACTTGTGGTGTGTTGCTATGGTGTAACACGTGTCAAAATACAAACAATTAATAATTTCGGAAAATTATGCACTCGAACGTTTAAAATGTGGGACCGATATTAATTTAATCGTTTATATTGAATAGATAGATAATTTAGTGAACACATGATGTCTGTTATTACAGTACAGTAGCAGGGAAGCCGGGTCGGGCCAGTAACCCATTTATGAGCAATGGGCGGCAATTGAATTAAACTCCTCACGCCACGGAACGTCCAATCGTAAACTCGTGATTCTCGTTCGATGTATAAGTTACTTGGTTTTCAGTTATTAACGATTAACCTTTTAATACGGTCTTTATATACGATCTTGAGATGAAAAAAAAATTAATTTTACCTTTGCTTTATGCTTATATTCCCAATCAAATATATTTTTATAATTATCTTGGTGTAACCTATATCTATATACATATTATGGTAATACAGATCTGTGCGACTCAATCACGTCAAAAGTACTGAACATATTGGTATACGACTATGACCCTTCGATGCCGTTTCTTTCGTAGGCGGTTCTAGGCAACTTATTTTTTTTAGGTTTCATTGACCCTTCTGTCATTTTTAGTTATTCCAAACGAAACCGTCCGAAATCAGTTAGTTTTAATATAATAACATTTAACATATGCAAATGTATAAACCATATATGTATGTAAAAAAACAATATCAATACTAATGACCCAGTAATTGCCCAGTCTTAGGATATAGCAATAAGATCTAAATAAACGCCAACTACCGTACACCGGGTCTAATACCCATCATATTGGCATACTTAGGCGTATTACACTCTTCACCTCGCTTCATTGAGCATTAAATCAAATGGCAGAAGCTCAATTTAATTCAAATAGCCTAGAACTAATGATTAAGAACGCCATATCGTATGGTTTTATCCCTATGAACCTGAAAGGAACTGTATTTCCAGTATATGTAAATACATATAGATTAAGCGGGATGAGAAGGGTGATGCTACATGACTGGACCGCTATATTCGTACACGTTGTGTTTTAATGAGACACACAATGCATTTATTTTAGTTTATTCCATTTCGGGATGTACGTATTCAGATGTTGAGGTCTTTTACTTTGTAGGTCTTTCGGTGACCACCATGTTTTTATATCGCACTGGCACAGCGACGTCACGTAGTCGCGCTGTAATAAAAAAAAGTCCTAAAATAGGTCAGCCGTGTCGAAATCTATAATATGATTTATAAAATACAAGTAAACTTTATAGAATGCCGACACAATATTGTCAACTTTTTGTCCCTATACAAGTTATTGGTCACCGTGAGGTATCGAAATTATTACAACGAAGAATCCAATCGAAAAGAAAATAAACACCCAATAAGTTAATATTGGAGATCGATGTAAAAGTGTTGGATACCACTAGTATACTATTATCATAAAAAGAAAATATTTGTTTTCTTTTTTATTGTAATAGATAGACTCGATAAAAAAAAACTACCATTTTTTTCCACCTATACAAAACTACGCTACCAACGAGTAACAAGCGTTTTTATTATCGAGATTGTATTTCATTTTCAAAATGTAACTAACACTAGCAAAGACCCGAACAAAAACTATAAGCTATAAGTATCCTTATTAATATTATAATTGCGAAAATGAGTTTGTTGTTACGACTTTAAAGCCTTAGCTTATCAACCGATTATCATGAAATATTGCATACATATTGTTTATAGTGCAGAAAAGGACATAGGGTAATTTATATCCAAGAAAAAAATGCTGTTCCCGTCCAATAGATCAAATGTACATTAACGCGAGCGCAGCTGTGGGCAAATGCTACTATAGTATATACTTATTTTTGCACCTTGAGCGACAATTTTGTCTATAAGACGGATAAAATTAAAGTGAAAAGTAATAAATAACACTTACTACAGATGCCCGCAACGAGAAAGTACCAGATGCGTTTACAAAATGCCCGTTCGTAGTCATTATTACTCATGCAGTTATTTAACTAGAAGGTACAATAGCCAACATCGGTTTCTGAAAGCCTAGAGCCGTCGTGGCCGCCGCCCAGTCCGTTCTGCATGAGCGACATCCTCGTCTCGTGCAATGGAACGTGACCCACGAATGTCCAATCGATTCTCCCGTCACAAACGGATGTTATTTATCTATACGTACATTACCGTTCGACTATCAAACATGATTTCATCTTGCATAGCGGATTTGGCGGATCTAAAATTTTATCGAAGCGAACGACCTTACTTTTCATTTCACTGCGATTAACGGAATAGGGTAATAGTGAGAATTATTGAACGCACTCTCTCTCATTGGATGTTGGTTTATCTGAGATTAATAAACTCGACCATTATTTGAGAGATCACCATAGAAGTTGGCACAACTTAAGCATTGTTTCTAGACGAGTTTATTATGCTCCATATTGTTGCAGTGAGTCACCAATAAATGGCGCCGCTGTGAAACTACTTTTATACCGTTCAAACGATTGCCATAAAAATTAAATAAAGAGTATACCTACAATAAAAAATAAAAAAACGCGTGAGGTGTAGCGAATGCATCTGTTATTACATATATTTATAGAAAGTTACATTAATTACATTTAAAAACTTAATATATCCCATAAATAATTACGTTTTTAATTGCATTTGGCATAAAACAAAAACATTTAAAACGAGACCGTGTCGTTTCTAATTCCCACGTCATCTTTTTACAAAACTGAAACAAAATACGATAGTAATTTAACAAATGCATATAAAAATTAAAGGTCGACGTTCGTTCGAGACGAATGCACCGTAGATGGCAAACAACCGCATCAAGCTGTATGCGGTTGATGGCGTTAGCCCGCTGAACGTGAAAATGGATGTTATATAACGTGACTTTATCGAACGGGGGATAGGTTCGATCTCCCGGAGTGGTGCCAGCCGTCGAGCGTGCTGCTAGCGCGATACTGTGACACTAAAAAATTTCACTCACCAGTTCAAAAAAGCATAACACAGATCACCCCCGCATACGTGCACACATGCACAGGTAGGTATACATATGCTGGAAGACTTTTATTTATTGCTATACCAGCATATGCTTCACTAGGTCTTATCTGTATGATGAGTTTAACTAGTTTAGCTCAGTTATATTAACGAAGTAACATCCAAGGCCACAACTCAAGCCGAGCTTCGGCCACTTTAACACCCTTGAGCTTGTAGTCAAGCGGATGAGCGCCTTTAACGTTCGCCTTAGTAGTCCGGTGAAACTGTGAAGGCCCGATAGGGTAATAGCGTAAGTCGGTTTAAAAAAAAGAAACATGGCACATAAAATACTGCAAGACAGTAAGTTAGAACTTTACAATAATAAGTGGAAAGACTATGCATCGAAGAAATAAATAAGACAACGGTTAGTCAAGCTCCAGTAACCTAGTAAAGGGTTCTGACTGAGCCAACAAGGCGTTTAATCGAGAAATTCGGTTTGCAGTGTGTTAAATCAACCGGTATCTAATCGTACGGACATCGACTACTGAAAGGAAAGTGGTAGCGATCGTATGATAAAACGATAGAAAGCTGTTGAAATAACGACCGGCTGCGTTACGCATATCTAAATAGATTATAACTCAAAGTTCAAAAATGAATAAATATCCTTTAGATATAAATATTAGTTCCTATATATTTGTTTTGTGTGGTCAGTAAACATTACTAACTAGTTAGAAACTTTGAATTAGATTCAAACTAAAGAAACATTTCAAATTGAACTTACAACTAGTCGATGCTCGCAAATTTTTTTTCAGGTTTTTTTTTCCGACTGCTATCCTGGCAAGGCCAATACACTTCCACCGGACTACTAAGGGGAGTCACCCCTTAAGGCACTCACCCAATTTGTTTAGGCGATCAGCGCAAGGGCTCTCGGTGCGCCTCGGCTTGAACTGTCGTCGATTTTTTTCATGTATCTCGTCTTGTAGGTATATATGAATAAAATGACAGGAGTATGTTATTGTGCGCGTATCACTCAAAAGTTAGTGGATAGATTTTGATCAGTTCTGTTTTAATTTGACTTCTATGTTCGACTGGCCCTTATCTAAAAAATAATTATCACGATAGCCTCATTTAATATAAAGTTACCAAAGTTTTGATAAACCTTAATAATAAAATGAGAAATATACAATACAATACACAGTTTACGCAAATAAATCCACAAGCATAAAGATATAAAACTGAAGTATAAAATACAGTAGTGAAGCAATAAGTTTTCATAGAAATTACATTTAAACCTTCACCTATTCATTGTTGCATTTTGTAAGGCTTCTTGGGTTACACACGATCGGATGCGTCATCGACGGTTGCCAATGCATATTGCGGTATTACTTTCATTTCACAGTTTGACAGTTCAAACACTTCGCTATTGTTACACTAAAGGCATAAACCGATAAATATAGTTAGGGGTGTTACTAATTTTAAAGAAATTCTGTTTATAGCTCCTTCGTAATATGTATTAAACAGTTTACTGTAACGATAGAGGTATATATACGAGTATATATATATTATTAATATTCATTTCGAATTCCATTTGTAGTCCGGTGAAACTGTGAAGGCCCGTCATGCCAATAGCTTTAGTTAGTTTAAAAAAAAGAAAAGTCGAATTATAGAAATATCAATAACTTTGTTCTAATAAAGCACTTATTTACATACAATAACTGTATTGGCGGAACGCGTTTTATTTTTATTGTTTGTGTAGCTATTACAATATATGCCAGAAAAGGTCGAGTTATGTTATAATTTATAGGGGTTTTAGCGTTTGACCAAAATCTCACCTGATGTTAAATAATGATATGGCCCATGATAAACATGTTAAAACTAGAGTGGGAATTGGCTCTATTGTTTAGGGGGTTTTAATGAATGTTCGCAGATGATGTATCAGATGATCTATGTAAAATATTCAAATTGTTAATAGTTGTGCGTCTATACGCCTTTACGATAACTAATAATATTATCAGATTTATACTTTGTTCGGACATAGAGAGTAATAACCTGTGCATAATCGATCACGTTTTATGATTCCTTATCGTGTACAAGTCGGGGCTGCTTCCACGTGCTGTTCGCCACGTCGGGCTGACGAATTACATAAACACAATTTATTGGCATAATATTTATAAAACATTTCCGATGCTGCTTTCACCGCATTATATACTAGGAAAGTTTCTGCTCCGACGGTGACAAGATTTCTTAATATATATAATAATAATAACGATTTCTACTACGCGTTAAAGTTGGAGTTAAAAAAAAAACGGTTTGATGGTCGAACGCCGTTATTGACAAATTCAGAAGTGTACAAGTGAAACCAGTTAATGCTCTCGATTTAAGTGTCACGGTAGAAAAACAACGCATCTGGACCGACGGCGTCGTAACAAAAGTACGTGGTGATATCCAACCAAGGACATTTACAAACTGTTCGCAACGAACATAGACATATAGTTAACAAAAAATTAAAGAGCTCATACGATTTCGTGGCAAGTAGGCACCAAAGACTTTACGATGACCGACACTAGAAATTAACTGAACCGATTCATTTATTTATAAAATTCACAAGAACACACAAGTAATGGTAAATAAAACTGTGTAAAATTCTATATATATATATATATATATATATATAAAAATGGATGTTGATTTATCAAGATCTAGCAGGGCTTGTTCAATCATTATGAAAATTGTCACATCTAAGTGTTTTTTTTTAATAGAGACGGGTTATTATGGTATCCAAATTAGTTTGGTTAGCAGATAGGTGGCGCTAGATTGCATTTTATTTTTATTAAGTTTTATATTTTATTTTAACGCAGATAAAATCAGGCGCTTTTGCAATTATATTAATAATAGATTTGTAAGTAACTTATTACTGGATATATAAACCTCTTGCCGAAGGAAGGTCCGGGCTTAATTACTACGCGCTAGCCAATGTTGTATTAGCAACTTGAAACATAAAGAATTTCACAAATTTTAATTTTCTGAAGCGATCAGGTTTCCTCACGATATTTTGCTTCACCGTGAGCCGATAGTGTTACTAATTCAAATTAATAAATATACAAAAAAATCCGTTGGTTCAAGGTCCAACCTGCGAATACCAAATCAATATCTCACCGATATAAAAGTTAAATGTTTATATTAAAAGCAAATATTTAGGATGAACGCAATAAGATTAACATTATAGAATAAATAAGATGTAACTCGGTTCAAAAATATTATCTTGTATGAGTGAGTCATGCTGACAGAAGTTAATAGTTTTAAAGAATTTCGGCGAAAAATATTATTGTAACTGGCAAGTAACTGACATTTAGATAACAGACGATATGCCGCGGTGAATAATTCGAATAATCTCAATAATTTTGAATGTGGAACAATGACTCTCAATTATAATGCCACGTCACACGTGTGTTGAAATTGTGACTGATCGCTATTTAATCTAGATTGCATTTTAAGCGTAAAGAGTACGCAATGTAAAATATTACCAATTATAATACAATACTAATGCCATTCATTTATACAGGGTGTCCGGTAATGAATGTATAACCTTGAAATGGTTTATAGCAGAACTTATGGCAGTTCAGAAAAAAAACACATTTTTTTTTATCGTAGCTCGTTCATAAGATATGATTTTTTTTAAATATTATTCCAATTTTTACCTTATTTCACATTCTTGTACATTGCGACCACAAATGACTGAATTCCATCTTTTTTTTTGGTGTTCTATTATCATACACTAACTATGCAAAGTTGAATGTAAAAAATGTTCCCATATTAAATATTTTGCTGTTTAGTTAAATTAGCTCCTTTTCTACTTTAACAGCAATAATTCACTATTTACATAAGATACAATAATGAATTATACCATTATAAAATCTACTCAAATCCGACATTATTTTAAAATTATTGGTCACTCATGTTTTGATACATTTCTTTTATACTCCAGATGCTTAAACTTTGTAAAAAAACAACATTTTTTTAAATAGTGCCATAGCTCGTCGAACTATTTACTGCTTATCTATTGGCATAGTTAATGTATGATAATAGAACACCAAAAAACCGACAGAATTCAGTAATTTGTGGTCGCAGGGTAGAAGAATATGAAATAACATAAAAATTTGAATTATAAGAAAAAAAAAAGAAATCATATCTCAGGAACTACCTAGGATTAAAAAAAAATTGTATTTTTGTCTGAACGGCCATAATTTCAGCTATAAGCCATTTCAAGGTTATCCATTCATTACCGTACAACCTGTATAATTTCATTTTATTTTGGAAACAGCCTATTGTTATAAATATCTAAATATGTATATCGCTTATTATTTTCATATTAGGTAAATGACTACTAAGCATTCTAACAATGTTTTATATTTAGAGTACTTCTTATGATTGATCGAGATACTGTCAATCTTAAATGATCAATCATAAGCAAGTGTTATAAATGTCTAAATATATCAATTATTATTTTCATGTTGGTTAAATAATTGCTAATGATTATTATAAAGTTCTATATTTAAAGTACTTCTTATGATTGATCGAGATACTGTCAATCTTAAATGATCAATCATAAGCAAGTGTTATAAATGTCTAAATATATCAATTATTATTTTCATGTTGGTTAAATAATTGCTAATGATTATTATAAAGTTCTATATTTAAAGTACTTCTTATGATTGATCGAGATACTGTCAATCTTAAATGATCAATCATAAGCAAGTGTTATAAATGTCTAAATATATCAATTATTATTTTCATGTTGGTTAAATAATTGCTAATGATTATTATAAAGTTCTATATTTAAAGTACTTCTTATGATTGATCGAGATACTGTCAATCTTAAATGATCAATCATAAGCAAGTGTTATAAATGTCTAAATATATCAATTATTATTTTCATGTTGGTTAAATAACTGCTAATGATTATTATAAAGTTCTATATTTAAGTACTTCTTATGATTGGTCGAGATACTGTCAATCTACAACGACCAATCATAAGCAAGTAAATTGGTGGGGATGAAATCACAATAGCGGGCATTCAGAGGTATGTCGGGCATTCGTTATTCAAGATCAAGAGCAAACACATGGGATATATCGCCTTTAGGCTGTTGTAAGTAAAACGGTACTGTAATAAGACTGATAGTTAATACTGCGTAAAGTGTTTTTGTATTTAAAGTCCCTGCTACTGGTTGATGAACTAACACGGTTTACATCTCAGAAGTGGGATTAGCAACTTAGTGCCCACAACAAGATCTAAAATACGCATAAGTATTTGGTGAACATACGTAGAAAACGTAAGTGTTATTTATTATTTTATTTCGTTATGTTTATCTACCCTCGTGGATCCTTCTAAAGAATATTTTATTTGAATTTCAAATGAGGTGAGGTCGTGATTATCGAAGTAAAAATGAGACAACAAGTTTATTTTTGTTGTGTATAGACCTACGGTTTTAAAGTTTATAGTAACTACGAGCATACATTTTTTTTGATACATCAAGACTTGCTAAGGCCAAAATAACAAGTGTAAGCGTTTATTAGATGTGCTGACCCAGCTTGTTGACGAATTTAGCTCTTTTGATTATAGTAAGCTGTTTTGTTAAAGCAATAATAATATATCCGTAGGTAATGAGAAAAAATCCTGTATTAATTGTAGTGTTTTTTCTTGTAATATACGTTGTGTCTGTGACTACGTGGATAAATGAAGGTATTCTCGTAAAATGGTGGCGCCTCCACAAACTCGTAAAATGCTGGCGCCTCCACAAAGATTTCGTGACACAACATGAAACCGTATCCATGGTCGCGGGCGTATGCGCTCGAGACTGAAAAAATTGTGGCAGTCTCTGCAGTCGGTTGCAGTCCGGGCGGTCCAGGGTAAGGTTATCGCCACGGGCGATTGGTCAGTCCCGCTCCAGTTTGCATTATATGAGAAGGGCGAGCTAACGATATCGTCGTCATCGGCGCTCCAGGACACGATCACGTGTTCTGGAATGGCAGGTGACGCGCCGTACATAATCGAGGTATTCACCTAGGCACAGAACTTTGCGCCTTCGCACACCGTCCTGTGAAGTAACACGTCGCCGTAATCCCGAGTGAAATAACAATTTGTTCATTGAAATATTCGATTGTGCTCTTAGGGCTTTGTATAATACAAGCGATCGCAATAGGTATCAGGTCTTAAATAGTGTAATGCCTGGATTTTGATCCTTTTATGTAAAGAACAAACGGTTAATACATGCCTTCACAAAGTTGACTAATCTGCACGGATCTAGGGTGGAGCGATAAGTAAATAGTCCATTACGCCTTACCAAAATTAACAGGGGTAGCTAAAACTTGGTATCACGGTTCCCTCGCTTCTATTTTTTTAGGCCAGAATGTAAACTACAGTTAAAAGATTTTTCCCCAACTAGGGATAATTATGCTCATTTACTAACTAAAATGCTCCACAAAAAGGTAAGCCATAGGGAGTTGCTCTTATATCAATGCGAAAATGTGAGGAAAACGTGCAGTCGACTGTATCATAGTAATATAGAAGATCGTGGTGTTAGATTAGAAGCACAATTTGAAGACTGCAAAAAGTGCTGCTTTGTTGTGAGGGACAGCAGCTGAGGTAGACACTAAATTTTGATTGCAAAAACGGGTAGTTCGAGTAATGTACAATGAGGGACCTCGCGAATCATTAAAGGCTAAGTTTCAAGAATTCGGTGTCTTAAATCTGGCTTCCCAATACGTTCTTGATAATTTAATGTATGTTCGCAAAAACTAGAAATTGACAAACTGGTCGTTCCATGTTTTAGACTCGGTAAAACCAGTAACAGTGTTAGATTTTTTGTATAACAAAGTCCCAAAACATATTACCGATTTACTAGACTATGAGTAGTGCCATTTTAAGCGGGTTGTGGTGTCGAAAGGGCTTTTATAGAGTGGATCGATAAGTGAACGATGGTGATGTCTGGAATTGACTCCTTTCGGTACACCCACTAAAATTGATTGTAACATATACATATATAACATATGTGTATGTTAAAAAGATAAGCGCCTTCTTAGGGCCTAAATTGTATAAAGTATATTTGATTTGAGTATCTGGTTGATTTAGGAAATGAGGGTACTTTGGTCCGTCTCGGTGAAGCTCGATGTTTAGCATTAGACTGGAAGGTAGTAGAGGCGTCTTTATTAAGGGGATAGGTAACGTACCATATAGCTCACTTGGTAATGCGAATGTCATGATCGAGGTGCAGGAGTGTAGTAGAAAATTACGTGGAGATTGGTAGTAGATGACTTTTTAAACAATTGCCCGGTACTATTAAGACTACACTTTCACGGAAGGACCCTCTGTCAAAATGATAAGGTCGGAATCCGGTGTTTTAAGCGTTGAGTCTTATTTTATTTGCGCACTCTTATTCGTGGAAGAGACGCGCATTAAATACGCCGAATTAAGGGTGATCCGGGTTAACTAGCGCAAATCTGTTTCAGTTCTTGTGCTTCGTCTTACGCATTAATGTATATGAACGGTATTTTGATTACTGTCCTATCATTCGACGAGAGAATGGCCCGTCAAGTATTCAGAGAGCATTTTTGGTTACTTTGTCGCACCAACCAGTTTAATTATGGCCCAAACGACAAGCTTCATTAGTATACAATTTAAAACTTTTACTAAATCATGCGGTATAAAGCACGTGTCGCCACACCCCCGAAAGAATGTAGCAATAAATCTAGACGGGCCAAATGGCTTATGGGATGAACATTTACCAGACATACAGTTGGGTATTTTGCTAAATGACTTTACGCCTGAAGTGAGGGAGAGTTTAGACAATATTAGGACTAGCGCTGGTGGCCTTATTAGGACACAACAGGTGAAGGAAAAATAAAACGGTAGGATAGGTATAGCAAGATGGGAATGAATTAGAAGGAAGGCGATTTGGTTAGAGTATAAAGAGGTGCGATAGGTATAGAACAGTCAAAGAAGTTCGAACCTAGATGTAATAGAAGTTCTTACAGAATTAAAAATGTGCTCCCCAACGATAGATTCGTGGTCGAGGATATGCCTTTCACAAAGTCTAGTTAGAGGTTTGCGGCTATAGTAGCTATTGATAAAACATATCGTTGGATTAGTTTCAACGAACCCGTACCAACCGATTCCGATTCTGGTTGTGGCGATTTGTAAATTGACGTATAAATTAATGTATTCATACAAATGAACATGGATATTGTACACTCACAGAAATAACGGGCTTATTAGAGGCTGGCTAATAATCGATTATCAAACTGGTTGTCGTTGATTACACAGTATGCTTAAAGTAAAAAAATAAGAATATGATGTTATGATAACAGCAATGTTAATGTGATTCTAGGTACCGATGATTAGTGTCATGTATCATCGCAAGTAGCTAAAATATTTAGTGGCTGAAATATTTGCTGGTCAATGTCGTCGACCAGTAAATACCGATTCATTAGGGGGTCACGTACTGATGAATTGGTGTGAGGTGACGGGTAACGGGTACTTCACATTTTAGCAATTAGTGCAACAGTGTCTACTTGTCAAGGTCATGGACCAATAAATACACTACCAATATAAAAATATGTGGCTAGGCTATGGAGGGATGTCAGGTAACCGACACCCTTAAAAGCAATGTTAACGTGATTGTAAGCTTTGATGAAAGTATTTAATGGCTGAAATATTTGCTGGTCAATGTCTTCGACTAGTAAATACCGATTCATTGGTTAGAGTCGCATACTGATGAATCGGTGTGAGGTGCCAAGTAACGGGTGCCTCACATTTTGGCAAAATAGCTCAAGTATTTAATGGCTGAAATATTTACTGGTCAGTGTCTTCGACCAGTAAATGCAGATTCATTGGTTAGGGTCACGTACTGATGAATCTGTGTAAGGTGCCAGGTAACGGGTGCCTCACATTTTGGCAATTAATGTGTGGCACCGGTAACAAACATCGTGTCAGACGGTTAGAAGCGCGGCTAACGGTACCAGCTGCACCGCGCGCGATCTGCGCGCCTCGACACTGCGAGCAACCCCCGCACGTCGTGCACGCAGTCTTCCGAGATAGTCATCCCACGCTACTGGTCAAGATACCCGTGATTAGTGTCATGTATCATCGTAAATGGTTCAAGTATTAAATGGCTAAAGTATTTGCTGGTCAACGTAATGGATCAGTAAATACCGATTCATTGGTTAGAGTCACGTACTGATGAATCGGTATGAGGTACCAGGTAACGGGTGCCTCGCGTTTTAGCAACTAGTGTAACAGTGTATATACTGGCCAAGGGCATGGATCAGTATATATACTGCCAATATAAAAAAAAATGTAACGATGCCAGGGATGTCGGGTAACAGACACCCTTAAATTATAAAGATTTGCTGATTAAGGTTATGGATTATGACATAATGTAAAGTAATCTTTAATTAGATACTAAATGTAATGTATCACTAAGCCAGTGAGTTATATTTTTTTTAATCGTATGGCTAAATAGTGTCCATTTTTGTAATTACAATTAAACATTTAATTCTCTCAGCCATTTAAAGACGTCGTCGGTAAGATTGATCAGTTTGTCGGGGCAACCGTTGTATTGTCGAAGTGGACATTCCTCGATGATGTGTTGGATTGTTTGCCTTCCCGCCCCGCAATCGCAATGTGCAGCTCAGGGTCTACTTTCTGCACATGGGCGCTACCTAACCACACCGGTGAACAATATTCCGCTACAGGATACACCAACTAAATGGCTGTAGTTCTCAATACATCGGCGGTTGCGTCCCAACTAGTTCCAGTCAGTTTTAGAAGCACGTTATTTCTAGATTGCAGTTTCCGCGAAGTCTTTTCAAAATGCTCTTTGTATGTAAGTGAACGGTCAAGTACAACACCCAGGAACTTGGGGTAATGGTTGTGACGCAACTGTATGCCATTAAATGAAACCTTTAGCTCACTCCTGGCTAATTGGTTATTCAAATGGAAACATGTTTCTGTTTTACTTACGCTAGGTATCAAATGCAAAGTTTTGAGGTATTCTGCCAGAATTTTCATGTCTTCTGATAATGTAACTTCCATAATCAGGCATATGTCATCAGCGTAAAATAAATTTATAGGTGGAGATAGTACCTGGCAAATCATGTATATATAGGTGGAGATAGTACCTGGCAAATCATGTATATATAGGTTAAATAAAGTTGGGGCTAAAACATAACCCTGAGGAAGGCCATTATTTAACAATCTGAAATCGCTAGCCGAAGAACCCAGGTGTACTCTGAATAATCGCTGTGAAATCTTATTGGATATAAGCTGAACAATTTTTGTACTCAGAACCACAGTCAACAGCTTATATAATAAACCCTCTCGCCATACGGTAGCATATATGGCAGTAAGGTCTACTAAAACTTCTCCCGATTTACATTCTAGCTGAAAAACCTGTCTCTATATGAGTGGTCAAGGCCAAGGCCAAGGTCAAGTTGGTCTGTGCAATGTCTAAATCTAGCTTGTTCTATAGGTAAGACCTCTTCGATAAAGTTGTATTGATAATAATGCGTGATTAGTTTGATTTCCTTCAGGACTTAAACACCTAAAGATTATTATTTTAAACAAAACGTATGTGACGCCATTATATTTTCTACATATTTCTAAATGAAATACTTGGATTACTTAACGATTTTTTTTTCTTACCAACGAGGGACTCGTTGAAAAAAGGATGGCCGAGCTGTTATAAATATCTAAATATGTATATCGCTTATTATTTTCATATTAGGTAAATGACTACTAAGCATTCTAACAATGTTTTATATTTAGAGTACTTCTTATGATTGATCGAGATACTGTCAATCTTAAATGATCAATCATAAGCAAGTGTTATAAATGTCTAAATATATCAATTATTATTTTCATGTTGGTTAAATAATTGCTAATGATTATTATAAAGTTCTATATTTAAAGTACTTCTTATGATTGATCGAGATACTGTCAATCTTAAATGATCAATCATAAGCAAGTGTTATAAATGTCTAAATATATCAATTATTATTTTCATGTTGGTTAAATAATTGCTAATGATTATTATAAAGTTCTATATTTAAAGTACTTCTTATGATTGATCGAGATACTGTCAATCTTAAATGATCAATCATAAGCAAGTGTTATAAATGTCTAAATATATCAATTATTATTTTCATGTTGGTTAAATAATTGCTAATGATTATTATAAAGTTCTATATTTAAAGTACTTCTTATGATTGATCGAGATACTGTCAATCTTAAATGATCAATCATAAGCAAGTGTTATAAATGTCTAAATATATCAATTATTATTTTCATGTTGGTTAAATAACTGCTAATGATTATTATAAAGTTCTATATTTAAGTACTTCTTATGATTGGTCGAGATACTGTCAATCTACAACGACCAATCATAAGCAAGTAAATTGGTGGGGATGAAATCACAATAGCGGGCATTCAGAGGTATGTCGGGCATTCGTTATTCAAGATCAAGAGCAAACACATGGGATATATCGCCTTTAGGCTGTTGTAAGTAAAACGGTACTGTAATAAGACTGATAGTTAATACTGCGTAAAGTGTTTTTGTATTTAAAGTCCCTGCTACTGGTTGATGAACTAACACGGTTTACACTATGATACATGGAATATAAATGTCACTTATAGATAGCAAGAAGATAACACGTTATGGACTTTTTATGTCCTGACGTGTTCGGTCTCTAGTAAAATTGTCTAGCAATGTATACCCACGTATGTACAATAAAATTTCGTAGTAGATGTCTCACGTTCAGTATGTAAATTCAAATTACCCTATTAACGAATTTCAAACTCGACCGTCGGAAATTGCTCATTCCAACGCAACCATCTGTTAGATGGGAGAAAAAAAAAGAAAACTGAATAATTACGCGTAAGATATCGATTTAAAGTTTTAGCCTCAGATCTGTGTGTATTCATTGTAAATATCGAAAAACCACCATATATATACGATGTGTGGTTTGAAATACCGTTTAATTCTTATTAAGACATAAACACTGACACAATCTGAGGCCTGTTTCAGAGTGCAGGCGGGTGCGAGTGCTTATAAATGCATATAGACACCGCTAGCATTTACAGTGATGCTAGCGGTGAGGCGTCTACGTATATTTGAACTACACGCGCCTGCGTAAGCATTCGCACCTGCCTGCACTATGAAACAGACCTATGTACGTTTGAATGATACGCGCCCGCGCAAGGACCCGCACCCGCCTGCACTCTGAAACAGACCTATGTACGTTTGAACGATACGTGCACCCGCCTGCACTCTGAAACGGACCTATGTACGTTTGAACTATACGCGCCCACGCAAGCACCCGCACCTGCCTGCACTCTGAAACAGACCTATGTACGTTTGAACGATATGCGCCCGCGCAAGCACCCGCACCCGCCTGCACTTTGAAACAGACCTAAGTATTGCCTACAAATACGCATAAAACTATAGTTATTTTAAATACTGTTAGTTAATCATAAGTCTTAAATGTAACGTTTATTTAAGGATTTAAATAATATAATACCGATGAGTTTGTTTAGAAATAAATAGCTATTCACCATAGTTAAATACAATAGTCTTTATTATGAAAACATCAGACTAAGCTCTAGCATTATCTAATCTATAGCATATTATCCCTCAACTAAATGATGCCGTATTTTATAAAACAAAGCTAATCATGTTAATTGATTAATATAAACATTTTGAAAAATGTATATGACTCAACGAATTATCTAAAGAGACTTTATAGATATACGTTCATTAGTTGTATTTACAGTAATAATTCGTCACCAATTAAGAATAAGAGTTTATTAACCGGATAATACTAAAAAAATAAATTTCTTTAACAATAGCACAAGATTCTCTTATTCACATAAAAATACACATTTCAAAGATACATTTTTATAAAAATATGTGTATAACTTTTGGAAATCATAAATACAGTATACGACGAATTTTAATACGAATAAAACGTATCCATTGTTTATACACCTAAAAGCCAAGAGCTCAAATGAAGAAACTAAAAAAAAAATTGATTGATATTATTAATCGCTATCAAACGTATACATAATAAAACCTTGTAAAACGAAATAAATATATTACAATAGGAATCTATAATTGGCTTTTATTTATTCTTAAATTGTTTCGATGTTATACATATAATACCTACCTAACTTTTGTGTTATGTGCATTTAATATTTAAAGCGGTCTAAATAAAAGGTCGCCGAGGATTGTACAGTTGCTTTAGTGAATTTAGCAATACAAACGAATCAGTAAAGAGCGGAAGACATTTGCCGGAGTAAAATGGTCAATTATGGTATACTTAGGATTATGTCACAGCGACAATGGAAAGCATCAAGCGAGTGTATACGCGTAGGCGTACGACGAGCAATTCTATTTCGCAGTGTGGCGATTAAAGGCGTTAACTGCAAAGTAGATGTACTACTGACACAGTAGTGCGCGTTACACCACCAACTTGTACAGTTGATGCAAAATAAACTTGTGAAATAAGTACGCTACCTGTATATCAAATTATAATATATATTTTAAAGTATAAAGAGACCAAAAGTAGACCTTAAAGAATAACGTAAAATATGTAACGTTAATTATCAGAATCTGCGAAATGTTTTTACCGAATCTACTCTTTAATTATCATCTCTAAAAGTCTTTGTTTGAAATGCTTTATTTACACCGAGTGAAAAGAATAATTTTACATACGACACTGATATTAGGAAAGTCTTCTCAATCGACATAGGTATTTTATTTTTTATTAGGTAAAGAATTTATGTAGGAAACTTCCAGTGATATACAAAATGTTTAGTCATAATTTTTTTTACCTTAATATAATTTGTCAAGTCCCGGATTTTTGATTCGCTTTATATTATATTTAAAATTACATTACTACTATTAAATTACATTTATATTTGAGTCAAATTCAACGAATAGACACAATGGTTAAACTTATAAAGTATTACAGCCAATATTTTGGATCACTAAGCGTTAAGAATGTTCAAAATCGTTACACTTCATAAAGCAAAAAATTTTAAACTCTGTAACAATTAGTCATTATTATGTTTTTTTTTTGTATGCTAATGCCTTTTATGTAAAATGCTTGTTCCTAAATGAAGAATGAATGTAACTACGTGTGCATGTTAAAAATAGACAAGGCAGGTGGTTAACCTTTAAAATGTTATATAGCCATACGTCGAGGAAACTCATAGTAAAACTGTATGCATTATCGAGGTTATTTAGCCCATTCAAATCTACATTAAAAGGAAACCAAAATTAAATATAAAATGAAGTCTTTACTTATTTTAAAAGAACAAAAATATTTAAATGTTTCGTTCGGGTTTTTAGTCAAATAAGCATTAAAAAGCCAATAAAAAGAGTTCTGTTAATTTGCATATATGTGGAGTTTGTTGCGGCCTTACGCATACTTCATATAACACACCTACTGAAGCAATACATACATATATAATATAATATAGTATATATAATATAATATAAGATAGTATATTGCGATGTCAGTGTTATTTATTCCCGATAAACATGATAAGGTTTTTCACTAAATTTAGACTCGGATATCGTTTCTGAACAATTCCAGTTTCTAGTACAGTATATTAATGTTAAATTTGTAGTTAATCCCTTCACAAATTACCTTGGAAACTTGTTCGCAAATAATTTCATATACACTACATAACTTTGTACTTCGTATCCATCCGACTTAACGGGCAATTATTCAAAAGTTAGATATCAAACTAATACAGTGTATAAACGTGTGCTATTTATTAAGCGATTATTTATCGAGGAAAGTGAACCTGTGGTGCCAGTACCGTAGCTGTCTCGGTTGACGCCGTTTTGCCGGTGCCTGTGAACATTAGTCGCAACCACGAGGGCCCGCATGACGCCCAATCCGGGCCGCCAATTTAACAGCACAATCCTTCATCAGTCACTTCCTACGTCAATACAAATACTGTGATGTACATCGACACTGGGACACACAGAGAAGACGAGGTCGGTGCTCACTGGGCCGTATCTGATACACGCACTCACTGGTAATTGTTAACGCTCCCTAACTGCACAGCGATACAGTCTGAACAACACTACCCACTGACAAAATGACGATAAATCGAATGTTTTCAAAATAATTAATTCAAGTCTTGGTTTCGTTACAATTCACTTATTGTTAATTCGCTTACGGTTTCTTAAAGATCGATTAAATTTCACTGCGTTGACAAAAAATTTGAAATCAACAGCTATTGAGAAATCAAAGCAAATCACTTCGTTTGTCGATATATTCGAGTGTAGTTCGGTACTTTCAAATCGTGTAACAATCCGTATCTCGTCAACGCTTTTACCATACTGGACAGATGTTGCCGTGTGCTTTGAGAAAAAGAGAAAGAACTATAGCACAGCGCACTAGAACCGTGGCAACGTAATTGCCTTTATATTCTCACGCAGAAATGAATTTTTACACGAGAGCAATAAAGTCCAATATACCTATGTCAGTAGCCGCAGCTGAGTCATTTTCCTTTTACGTTATATATGAAAATTCGAGACACCTGGAACAGAAAATTCATTGAGTGTAACAAGGATAGATAACTTAACCGAGCGATATATCGGTGTTTGCCGAACGTAGACCGACCGCCAAGGCCGGCTCACGTCACGTTTTGCGAAGACTAGACGTGCCACTGTGCAGTATTACAATTCGTCATTTATTACTATTTACGCACCTATGCAGTTTATTGCACTTTGTTAATATCATGCACAATAATTTATAGGTCTAAAACGTATATTTTTAAATACCTCATAACGTTATTGTCACCGTCTTTGAGACAGCGTAACGGTGTACCACCCAAACGTTTCCAGCAAAGTTGAAATGAATGTACTGTTTTTTATTTACCAATTTATTTGATAATAACTTCTGACTGATAATGCGACTCTTAATACTTATTAATATTTCTATGTAGATATACAATCAGATTATACTAAAAAATACATATTTGTATTTCATATAACATTTGTAATATCGAAGTATAATGTGACTGTTAATTTCATCAAGCGGTTAAAAAGCATGAAACTGCTGCGGTAGGTTCGGTATATTTACCTAACAATGGATATACAACAATTGACGTCAATGTTATATGTATATAACCACGTAAATAAACGATAAAGTATAAAAGAAATACATTCAATACAATCTCGACAATGAAAAGGCATGTATGTAAATAGGACTTTATGTTATTACTTATGTATCTTTAAATGTACATGAGGCATTCATTTTTCAGCTATTCTCGTGATATCGAATATTTTGCAAGGTTAATAACAGTTATTTATAAATGAATGTTTTTGTTAAAGATTGCTTTAAATAGGCTTTATGGTAGATACTTATGCGCCGTATAGTTTAACATTTACATTAATTAAAGATAAAAAAGTAGCCTCAAAAGTAGGAAGATAAAATGTGAACATTCGTACAAAAACGATGACCGTCGGAAGGTGTTTTGTGATTTTCTATACACATTTTCAACAGACTTTATTACTTGTTCCGGGCGTCGCATTGGTTGTTTAGTCAAAATACATAATTGGACTTGTTATGCCATCGCGAAAACATCTCAGCAACACTGGGATATAGAAACAGATTTATGAAACCCTACAAAAGGTAGAGGTTAAATATTTTATGTTATGATAATAAAAACAGACACGTATCTCAATATTAACACAGCTTTAGGTGCCTAGCAATAACTTCAAGTTCAACTTAGAGGTGATAGCCAGCCAGGCGGACATTAGGAAGAGCTATCACTAAGCAGCGTTTGCATTGCAATGTCGAAAGCTACGGGTTCATTGGAGGATTTGAAACTAAATCGAACGACGCGGAGTTCGAACACGTTATCAGTGAGCCATTATCGCTTCAAAACGTGCCGTTTATCTTGATTTATTTGACTAAATAAACATTAAAATATTTTCTCTGGCAACATTCGTTCATCATTGAAGCATGATCGGTAAAATATGTAAATTTCTAATGCACAGTCCATTTATTTATATATACTATTTGCAAAATCAACAATTATATATATACGAGTATATATATGTCTAGTCATCTTTTATTGGACACTAACTGTGATTAATGATTCTGCTTGAGTTTCAAGTTATTTGTTAAATAAATGTTAGTTAAAAATATAACGATTTCTTTACGATACGATAAAATACGATCCAAATTAACCCGACGTGTGTCTCCAAAGAAATTTCAAAAACACTTCCTTTCATGTTTATATAGTCTTTTCCTTGTCTCGTGGGAACTACTTATTATATCTGGATTAAGTGTTGGCTATATTTCATCACCAGTACTACCGCACCCTGTGTATAAGCGTAATGGTATATAGTCTAGATATAATCCTCATAAAAAACCTCCGTCTGCCACTAAAAGTTTCGTCAAAATGTATTCACTTGTTTCGGAAATTAACTTACAAAAGCTACAACCACTTAGACTTTATTTGTATACTAGCGGCTACTCAGCACGCGTTTTTTTTTAAATCGTATTAAAAAAATGTAAAAATTGTGAGAACATGTACAATTACAGAAATGCTCTTTCAAAAACATTTGTAACAACACGCCACCTCCTGTGCAACTGTGTACTGCAACTTTACATCAAATGTCGTAATCGACATAACATCGATTGCTGACACTCTTTAAAGTAATAACATGGAAAACATACATCTACACGGGTATTTCCTTATGACGTCCTGCGTTATTAACTGCGTACTGGGTTGATGATTCATAAAGATTGGGGAAGTCAAGTCGAGGGACTATCTAATGACCTCCTCCTCGACCGGTTCTGTTTTAGAGCATTACGATGCAGACATTAGTTTACTGGCCAACTTTTTCTAAAGGTATAAGGTGTATAACAAACGTGTATCAAATGGTAATAACATTAATTATATTTGCTTCGAGGCAGACTTATTCTTTTTTAAAAAAAAAAAAAAACGGCAAACGTTTATGACGTAACAAATATTATAAATGTATTGTTTGTTATGCTTTCACAACTTCACTATCCAACCGACCATCGTTAAATTTTGCATACGTACACGTTGTCAGACGCACAGAAAAGGAGATACGTTATTTACTTTTCATTCAAGAAAAGTACTGTCCCCAAGAACTAGGACAAACCAAACCTACATTAACGCCAGCGAAGGAGCGGGCAAAAGTTAGTTTTTTTATACTGAATAATAGAATAGCGTTAGTAAAGTGTAAAGCATAGGAAAAAAGCTGAATCTCAGTCCCATTGTTGCAACTCATACATAGGTGGTGCTCGACGAAAGATTTTCAATGCGTATGTTGTAGTTTATAGGATGAGAGTATAGGAAAGCGATCCCGAATCACTAATTTGTGACATTTGCACAACGTCTATATAAATATATATGCCATGTAACTAATACAACTGTAATATATCCCAGTAATTATATTATTTCTTCCACTTCTATTTCTTTCTCTTAATAGATGAAATTTGACAAACCTTCAATTAGTGCTTCATCATCATCTTACCCTTATCCCACCTAAGTAGGGTCGGCACAACATGTTTTCCTTTTCCACTCTCCTCTGTCAGATGTCATCTCAGTATTCACACTTTTTAATTAGTGCTTATCTACGGTATATAAAGAACTGCTGTGCTAAAGATCACGCGTCCAGACCCACCGGTTTCAGTTGCGCGTTGTCTATCAGTCCAATTTTTTTTTTTATATCAAGTACAACATAAACATGATAAGTACGCTATATGAATTGATGTATAAACTTAAACTAGTAAGTATTTGAAATGTAATAATGGAAAACAATTGAATAAAAAATATATATACGAACATTGCTACACAATCACCAATAAATACCATACCATACAATGCCAATACATTGAACGCATTATATTCTACGTTCACTTTTACATGTGAATGTGTTGCAACGTGATATATCCAATTAGAATATAGAAACTTATATAAAAACAACATTATTAAACTTAAAACAATTGGATTGTGAACCATTTACGACTGATTAGACACGAGACATGGTGACAACGAACGTATTACTTTATGCGGGATTTCATAGAAATCATTTAGTATTCATGTAGTTGTAAGTCTAATACTTAACTTGTAGGTTTTCTATTAGATATGTAGATATTACTATGACAACATTGTATTTTTTTTTCTTTATTTTATGTGTATGCTGTTTTCACACCTAGAAGAGTGCAATCATCGCATGAATTGACCAATAAAAAAAAATGAAATAACAAACTGGTTTTACCCTCAAATAGTCAAAGGCACCTACACAATATAGAAGATTATGATGTTAGCAATTTACGTCGAAGCTTCAAAAATATTTATATCAATCTAATAAAAATAAATGGAAACTTATAAAAAAAAATTGTACTCTTTTTGACAAAACATCTAATATTTATTATAAATACGAATCTGTAGTTACCGTGCAGATGTAATATCTATCTTGCTTACAATTTAGTAAATATATTCGAGTATTATTAGACACCATAGTGTAATGCTTAGAATTTATAAAAATTATAAGTTTAAAACAAAAATATATGTAAACCGAGCCTAACAACCAACCAACCAATATCAATATCTCAGACCCGAATTCAGAAGAGGTGAAGTGAAATCTCCTTCGAAGATATAAATGATGGCTTAGACTAACGAGCCATTGACAGTCATTAGACACTCATTTTGCCATCGTAGTGAGTATAAAACGTATGAGAGACATGAACTAATAGCTTATATAATATGGTAATTATTGAAGGAAAACGTATATAAACTTTACTTCTGAAAGGGTTTTCAGGTGATATAAGTTGCGCAACGATCAATTGTGAATAACTATAAACCCCTTTTTCTCCTACATAAGCCGATATATAAAGCGTTTCAAATCAATTATGGAGAACGTCGACCAATTTTTAAATTCATCTCAAATATTAATATAGTCTCATTTCATTCGCTTCTTAAAGACTATGAACTGTAGTGACAACAAGTGTACTGTAGACTTGTTTATGAAATACCGCGTTACAAAAAAAAAATCAAAGAATAACAATGATGTCTATTTAAAGTGTTATCAAATGAATACTATCCTTACAAATTAAGGTGGACGTTACTTTGCACTTTCGCTTAGAAATTCAGTATGGAGAATCTTAAGGTGTAATTTTAAGTTATCTCTCGCTGTAAACCATTTCCGGGTGTCTTCATATAACCATCTAATTTGAGCCTTTCTTTTTTTTATGCGATTGGAGGCAAATGAACAGACGGGTTACCTGATGGTAAGTAATCACCGCCGCCCATGGACACCTGCGATACGAGAGACATCACAGATGCGTTGCCAGCCTTACGGTTATATTGGGATCCTAGCTTCGGTTATTACATCGAATATTGATATATCTTGGTATAATGTCGTATTTTTTATACTGTTCATTGAACCTGTGCTTGCCGTTCTAAGATAATGGTTAATGATGGATTTCCGCAAAATAACGCCTTCACCAATCAAATATCCTTTATTTCAAAGAACTTTTCCCGCTAACAAATTCTCACACTCACACAAATGTCGCAGAATTACATATTGATAAAATAACTGCATAGATAAAGAAACGTTTCGATCCAAATATCGTCTGCCAAGCGTAACTACTTTCTTTTCATGTTCAAAAGGCAGAGGTAACTCGTCCAGTTTGTTAACATAATGTAAATGTCAATGAATGCTGTCCAACCGGTCCACATGAATTTTTTAATCGTCAACCGTCAGTTGAGCCATTTTGAAAGCTGCGAATATATTTAGCTACGTCAACTAGCCTATTACGATGCTTATATTTACCAGCCTAATAAGTACATGTGACCTTTCCTTGAACGCAACAAAAGGCGTGGCATTTTGTATTTACCGATGAGCATCTATAATTAATGTATTTATCGGAATGAAGAACAACGGAATGTAGGCCCTTGTCCTTGGCACTACAACTGCTAAAACATCTGGTGCTTCATATAGGTATAATACTTGGAAATGACAGCTATTTTTATATAAGTCTATAACAGTGACATTTTTTTTATCACTATTATTTCGCAGGTGATAGGTGAAAACCTGCTACATTTTAAAACTAACGTCATACCGTGGCTATAATAATTTTCAGATATAACAAGTCTAATACTAGTTAGGCATCTCTCCGAATTATACAAAGAGGTAGAATCACTTAAACCACCTAAATAGCTCCTGCTCCTCATATAACAGACGTAAACTCTACGAATTGTAATTTAGATGAAATTTGGTTTCATAACATGTCATGGAAATCAGGAGCTATGGGTATATAAATCCATAATTTTGTATAACAAATTGTTATTACCATAATATAAGAAAAATAGCAGTGATACGTGAAATATTTAATATCTAAGAGCTTATGACCCACCGATACGAAATATTCATATTCGTTTATTACTTTCATTGTATTATGTATATTTAAGAAATGTGCAAGTGGTATGTGTATTTAACAAGTGTGCAAAATTCAAACAAACACGTAACATGTGCTACTCGGCTTTTAGATATATTAATATTTGTAACTGAATATTAAAAAATATTAGCGTTAACACAAAACCTAAAGAGATTATTATAGGCAACAAGGAAAAATGTCTTCATTTTACTTATTTAGTATGATAGTATACACAGAAAAAAATTGCCATTGTTAAATGGAACGTTTTGCAAGCAACATATAAATCACACATACAATCGACATAGAAAGGAACATTGCATGACTACGTGCACGTTCGCGAAATATATACCATTTTTTTTGTGTACATATATATTTAAAAGCCAACAAAATGAAGTAGTATTAGATTGGCCTCGGGGCAATTGGAATTCATTCAAACAGCGACGTATCACGAACGAACAAGGCGTTTGTTACGACGATCAATGTGTGCTGCACTAACGCTATTACCAGAGCATTGGAAGCGAGTGGAATTGACAATGTACACAATTGTCAAGCAGCCAGTGACCCGGTATCCAACTACGTGCACGACATTTTATTTGTAATGCAAAACTGCAAACATCCTATCGTCACGGCGCAACACAACACCACGTAGCGTCATAAATCGTCCATTGTATCAATAAATTCTCATTACAACAAAACATGTTTATGATAAATTGTTCAAAACTATGTTAAGCTTCAGTATTATTTATTACATTATATTTAGACAAATTTTTATAGTTTACTTTAGGATTACATAAACTGTTACCGTGTTATTACAAAAAAAGTTAAATACTCGTCGAACACTTGTTTCAAAATAGTTTGATCACAAAAGAGTGTCTTACCTTGGTTTAGAAATAGATACTATTTAAATTTAAACATTGCATAACACTTGTCTAAGTTTTCATTTTATTGTTGTGATTTATTTTATTTCTATATGCCGGCAAAAGAAGTATCGTAGTAAATTATGAATTTCGTGTGTATAATTAATTTGGAAGATGCAGATAAATTACACAATTTTGAAGATTCACAAGTAAATGACAACTACTACAATATTACATTATTGACATTGCGCAGTGTATTTATTCTGAAATTATACTGTTGTTCTAATTTACGCAATTTGGAGTATTATTTTAAACTCATATATTGCTATATGTATTGCTTAATGATATTATTTTCTTTAATCCAAATTTCACAATAAATATAACCAATTTTACTTAAAATAAATAAATATTGTTCATAAATATCTAAACAAAAATATTATTCGTAAATTGGAACGTTTTTGAATGAAGACATTGAATTGAATGAATGCCATTCAGAGTTGCTTGCATAAAAAACCAAAACCCGATTTTAGCTAGAGACCGCTTAGACACTCTTCTGTAATAAAGTATTTTAAACGTGTGTTTAAAATTTTAGACACTGTTTAGTAAAACTCGTGTTAAACGCGTGTTTATTTTTTTGTTTTTGTAACAAGACCGTTAATATTCATTATTGAAGTAGCAAGTTCGTGTATTTACTTTCACAGCGTAATAACTTCTACCAATGTCTAGGCTAAAATTATCGAAAGAATCAGCCCTTTGATGCATGGCATTGTTTATTAATGAGAAACATTGAGAGCGGCCGACCCTTTGAATTCAGACAGGAAACGACGTAATAAAATGCAAGAGAGCTTTTAGTCCTGCGGGTTTAGTAAAGTGATGTATTATCTAACTCCGTCAATAACTCCCGTCCATTTATATTTAGATATGTTCTCAATTGAAAATTTAAGGAAGTTATTTTTACATCAATATTAAATACAATGGTTTTTTGGCGGGATCTTAGTCTGTTATGTAGTGGTATTTATATTTTATTCATAAACTTGTGTTATAAGACTCTATATTTTCTAATATTGGTGGTGTTTTACGTAATATAGTTCGGTTATTATGCACAAGTGAAGTGGATGGGAAATAATACCACGGAGCATGCATTCTGAGGTGCCACCAAAAGTTCCATGGAAAGTTCTAACAAGAAAACCACCATCTTGTTAGAACATTATAATTATCGCAAGACACTTACTTGGCAAAATATTGTTACTTGACGCTGGCTAGTGCACAAATCGTGACGGAGCCAACAAAATAAAGAAGAAGAAGAAGATTAAATACAATTGCACTGTCAGTTGTTTATCCGGGTTAATTTCCAAAACGGATAAACCGAGTTTGACGCGTATTTCACTCATAGATAGAGATTTGGTCAGAGTATTAAGCTGCATATCATTACGGTTATCCGTATGGTTTAAACAGTAACGATAACAGCTAAAAATATGCCCAATAAATTCCAATGAAACAGCAGAACCATTTTCATAAAAACGAAACCGCTAGCACCGATTAGTTCATTAATAAGCTACAGCTGTGAAGCATTCGTAAGAAGTAATTACTTGATACTGTACCAAATTCTAAGGAGTGATGTCTGACAAGGCATAATCAACTTTTATATCCATTTCAACATTTCTGATAATCGAATAGTGCTGACATAGCACATTGTTTATATAGCTATACTAGTTACC
This sequence comes from Antheraea assamensis, assembly GCA_035772565.1. Lineage (NCBI taxonomy): Eukaryota > Metazoa > Arthropoda > Insecta > Lepidoptera > Saturniidae > Antheraea > Antheraea assamensis. The sequence continues at coordinate 37,292 of JAQQSE010000392.1, forward strand.
AGTGTACAGTCTTCGGTGATTAAAGAGATCATGAGTAGGCGTCATCATCATCATCAAGAGTAGGCGGGGCGTTTTTAATAAACATTATTACTATTTAGTTCAGCGATATAACGATATTCACAATTATCCCGTCAAGCAAAAACGTTACGCCACTGACAATCAAAATTGTGTAAGTAAGAGTTAAGTATAATGACCACAATCACCAAACTAAGGTAGTGCCGGCTTTTGTTAGATTAGTCAGATATTGTGTTATACTTCATGGTTTACGTAATAACGCATACCGAGGCAGGTTTCGTTTACACATGTAAGTACTTTTTATTGCAGCACTATGAGAATGGAACTAACATTGCCTGCAGAGACAATAGACAAACGCAAAAAAAAAGTGGGCTGTTCCATATATTGGTTTTACATTACTATATTCGTACGTTAATAATTTGGCAATTTTGTTAAAAACCTCCTTTGTATACTTTAATATTTTTGTATTTAAAAAGGATATATTCTATGTTAATCGTTGTAAAAAAGGCTATAAAAGTAAACGCATACAAACTTGCATATCTATTACTTTATTCTATTATATTGAGTAAAGTAAATCTTCTAGTATACTGATTTCGAAACGAACCTTAAATTCTACAAAATGTAATGTGTGTCCGCAAAAACTTTGAAAGCTGGACTTCGCAAAAGATCGGCGTGATTTAAATACTAGAAATCGTGACAAATTAGTCATCCCATATTTCAGACTCAGTAAGATCGGTAACAGTTTCTTAGGTAATAGTGCTAACACTATTACATATTACAAAATATACAACAAAAGTTTTACATTACCGATTTGTCGGACTGTAAATTTAAGTGCCATGTTAAGCAGGTTATAGTGTCGGAAAGGTTATTTTATAGGGTGGATTAATATATGACCGAATGTGATATCTGGAAATGACAACTCTTTCTGTGCATCCACTAAAAACTATTGCAACTTTAATGAATTATACAAATATGTACACCAAAAAGATAATCCCGAACGAGATATTTACCGGTTTTTCTTGATGATTGGGTTGTTTTCCGAACCGGTGGTAGTTATGATATCCATAAGCGCCTTCTTAAGGCTTAAATTAAAATAAAATATTTTTGACTTTGAATATTTTATTAAACATCAAAATTGCTATACTTGATTACATTAAAGATTATATATCAAAAAAGAAATTGGACATACTAGAAACTTCTTCGATATTAAAATTTTATATCTACTTTTTAGATCATCAATCATTCATATTAATCAATACCTAACATTATAAAAGCGAAAGCAACTCTGCACAGATGCATCTGTTTGCGACCTTTTGACCTACATTTCTAGACTGTGACTGAATCTCATTATCTATCTCAATGAAATTCGGCATAGAATATACTAAAAATGTCAAATAACAAGCGGATGTAGTCACAGGAGGAAAAATATAGTATATAATAAATATCGATGTTTTTGCATATTGGGAAGATATAAATATTACCTTCAAAATTAAATTATGACACTAAGCACTTCTTCTCTTGACTTCAAAGTTTCTTTTGCTAGCTGTACAGTGTAATTGAGAATCAGTCTTCCTCTAGGCTTATCGTGTTACCATCATAAAACATCGCCGTTTAATACAAAGTAATTTTTTCATACTTCATAGGTATTATGATATTAACTGACGATATGGTCCAAGATGGTAGTCACGCTAAACCTTGAAAGGACTGGCTCTCAAGTGCTACTGCCTGAACACACCTATAGGTGCATGCTTTGAGCGTGATGACTAGCCATGTTATTATGGTTCCATCACGATGTTTTCTTTCACCAAATTCTGCAGTTCGTACGTCAGATTTCGAACCTTTTGTTTACATGGGCAAATAAATCCATTATGAATACCTACTCCACCAGGAAACTGAGATTGGGTTATGTCCGAGGTGGTAGAGCCATGCTGTATTCCTAAGTGGATCTCAGCGCGAATGGGCCGGCTCGTCCGGGGTAGTACCACCCTCTCACAGAAAATCGGCTTAAAGTAACAGTACTTGTACTATTGCGTTTGGTTCGGTCAGTGAGAGCGCCGGAGGCCCTCCCCCTCCCCTCCCAAAATATGATAGCGGTTTTAAAGAGTAATTTACCCCAGGGGGGTACCAACACTCAATGTGGAGGAGAATCCCCCCCTGAGCGTACCCGCTCAGGCTGCCCTTCGTATTCTGGGGTGGGCAAAAATCCGCTTGTCATTTCGGCCAGAGGCAACGAAACGGAAAAATCGTCGGCACCCCCTCCCACGCTGCGCGTGGATTTCTGCAACATAAGGGGAATCCACTCCAACCTTAACTCTGTCCACCACCACCTTGAGACGGAGAAGCCGGCCTTGATGTTTCTAACTGAGACGCAGATAACTTCTCCTTCTGACATTGCATACTTGCGATACCCTGGCTATAACATTGAACACGCATTCGTACCCCGAGCCGGGGTTTGCGCGTTTGTCCGGGAGGATATTTGCGTCCGTCGCCTGGCCAATCTTGAAGGTCAAGATCTCTCTTTAATCATTCTTCGTGTGGATTGCGCAGATCACCCGCGCGTCTATGCATGCGTATACAGGTCGCATAGCGGTGACTTAGAAACGAATCGCCTTATGGAGCACATCCAAATGATGGCCGACTCAATTCTCCATCAGATCCCCTCTGCAGAAATCGTGGTTCTTGGCGATTTCAACGCCCACCACGCTGAATGGCTTGGTTCACGTACCACCGACTACGCGGGGAGATTTGTTTTTGATTTTGCTTTGGCATACTCCCTCACACAATTGGTTACCTCGCCTACGCGTGTACCGGATGTGGAGAACCATATGCCTTCACTGTTAGACCTTCTGCTGACCTCTCATCCGGACAATTATCAGATAAACGTCGATGCTCCTCTGGGCACGTCGGATCACTGCTTGGTTCGGACAACTGTACCACTTACACGTCCAGTTCGCTCGCGCCCTGCGAGCAGACGCCAAGTCTGGCACTATAGGTCAGCAGACTGGGATGGGATGCGAACTTTCTTTGCTTCTTACCCATGGCGGCAGGTTTGCTTCTCGCTGGATGATCCTGATGCCGTCGCCAACATCATAACCGACGTTATACTCCAGGGGATGGAATTGTTTATCCCGAGCTACATGGTGCCCGTCGGAGGGAGATCTCAACCCTGGTTCGGTCACTCCTGTAGAATGACCTGCCGTCGGAAGAAGAAATGCTACCGAGCCTGGGTTGAGGCTCTGGCGTCACAGGATGTAAACACTAGCGCATTAAAGAAGGAGTACAACTTTGCCTCCAGGTCTTACAAAAGAGCAATCGCCTTAGCTAAGTCAGCTTTTATTGATAGAATTGGTGAGAGATTGATTCGTCTCCCTTCGGGAACCCGGGCGTTCTGGTCTCTCGCCAAAGCTATCCTTGGGAATTTTTGCCGGCCATCCTTTCCACCATTGCGGAGGGAAGACGAATCGTTGGCCCATGACGCTAAAGACAAGGCTGATCTTCTAAGCGGTCTTTTTGCGTTCAACTCGACTCTGGATTGCAAGGAGAAGTTACCACCCACCATCCCGCGTTGCGAAAGCTTGATGCCAAATGTTCGGTTTCTGCAAAGTGCTATACGCAAAGCACTCTTCTCTTTGGATATCTCTAAGTCGAGTGGGCCTGATGGAATACCCGCAATCGTGCTTAGGACATGTGCTCCGGAACTGGCCCCGGTTTTAGCGCGTCTTTTCCGGATCTCCTACTCCACAGGCGTTGTCCCTACCACCTGGAAGTCTGCCTTAGTCCACCCGATCCCCAAAAAAGGCGACCATTCTGATCCATCTAACTATAGGCCCATTGCTATTACCTCCCTGCTCTCCAAGACAATGGAATCCTGCATAAACCGCCAGCTCCTAAAGTATCTAGAAGAGAACCAGCTTATTAATGATCGCCAATACGGTTTCCGTCAAGGCCGGTCAGCTGGTGACCTTCTAGCCTTTTTGACACACAGATGGGCGGAAGCAGTCGAAAAAAAGGGGGAGGCTCTGGCCGTTAGCTTGGATATCGCTAAGGCTTTTGATCGGGTCTGGCACAAAGCGCTTCTCTCGAAGCTTACTTCATATGGACTTCCCGAGAAACTACGCAATTGGGTATCCAGTTTCCTCACGGAGCGGAGCATAAAAGTCGTTGTTGACGGTGCATGCTCGGATCTCAAGCCCGTGAACGCTGGAGTCCCACAAGGCTGTGTGCTATCCCCTACCTTATTTCTTCTGCATATTAATGATATGTTGAACATCTGTAACATTCACTGCTATGCAGACGACAGTACTGTGGATGCTCTACATACCAGTCGTGCAGGTGTTTCTCGGGAACGCGTTAACGAGTGCCGGAACAAACTTGTGTCCGAGATAGAGACCTCATTGGAGCGTGTCTTGGATTGGGGAAGAAAAAACCTAGTCGATTTTAACCCCACAAAAACACAGGTATGCGCCTTCACCGCCAAAAAAACTTCTTTTGACGCACTCCCTAATTTTCAAGGAGTTCCTCTAGCTGCTGAGCCTAATTTTAGTATCCTCGGTATCGACATATCTAGCGACGTTCAGTTTGGTGGTCATTTGGAAGGTAGAGCAAAACTGGCCTCAAAAAAGTTAGGTATCCTTAACAGAGCGGGACGATATTTCACACCGGTTCACCGCCTTCAGCTTTATAAGGCGCAAGTCCGGCCACACATGGAATACTGTTCTCATCTCTGGGCCGGAGCGCCGCAATGCCATCTACTTCCTTTTGACCGAATCCAACGGAGAGCGGCTAGAATCGTTGACGACCGGGTGCTTTCCTTAGGGCTCGACACTTTGGAGCTTCGTAGGGATGTTGCGTCACTTTGCGTCCTTTACAAGATCTACCACGGAGAGTGTTCTGAAGAACTATTCGGATTGATACCTGCTGCTGAGTTCCATTACCGAACGACTCGCCATAAAACGAAATTCCATCAATGTCATCTCGATGGTTGGAAGTCGTCTACTGTGCGGTTCTCACGTGCGTTCTTCCCACGTACGTCGGCACTCTGGAATGAACTCCCAGCGGCAGCGTTTCCGGACCAATACAACCCACAGACCTTCAAGAAACGAGCCTACTCCTTCCTCAAAGGCCGGCAACGCACCTGTGATACCTCTGGTGTCGTAGGTGTCCATGGGCGGCGGTGATTACTTACCATCAGGTAACCCGTCTGTTCGTTTGCCTCCATTCTCATAAAAAAAAAAAAAAAAAAAAAAAAAAAGACTTGCATGGACTAAAACTCCGTGATGATGTTTATAATATACAACTTAAGATACTAATGAGAAGGAACGTCATCCATATACAGTGTGTTCTCGCAGTTGGCATATGTATATGCATAATGAAAAAATAAAGTCTCTTATAAGAACAAATTAGTAGTGTGATACATAATCATTTTAATTTATTAGTATTAGATCTCTAGCACAGTTACAAATGTATAATTATGAATTATTGATATTATTCATGCCAGGCCGACGTAACGTTGAGATGACAGTTATAAAAGTATGGCATCGTCCTATGTAGACGTAAATTTTAGTAGACCGATACAGTAATCCACTACTGTATATAGTTACGAATATATATAGAGATGTGAACGATCCGACGATCCGCGACAGAATGATTTCAGCTCCTTTTTTCTCTAAATGACTACAAGTATGGCGTCGTCCTATGTAGACATCATCGTTAGTAGACCGATACAGTAATCCCCTACTGTATATAGTTATGAATATATGTAGAGATGTGACCGAACGATCCGACGATTCGCGACAGAATGATGCCAGCTCCTTTTTTCTCTAAATGACTACAAGTATGGCGTCGTCCTATGTAGACATCATCGTTAGTAGACCGATACAGTAATCCCTACTGTATATAGTATGTGTACGCTGTG